>NGBS01000589.1:0-233149 GCA_002245135.1 Proteromonas lacertae | reverse complement strand
ATGTAGTTCCATCATAAGCAACAAATTCATCTTCATATCTTTTAGGTCTATTTCTTTCACGTCTAAAATTATATCTTGTCTCACCATCATCATTATCATTAATTGGTATTGGGATGCACTTCTTTCTCTTTCTCTTTCATAAATAGGTGATGATGGTTTACTGTTAGGTAAAGGTATATTATCTGTTGAATTTCTATCTCTTGATGGAACTATTAATGGAACATTATTTTCTGGAATAGATAATCCTCCAGATATACCTGGTGGATTAACTATTCTTGCTGGTTCATACACTGGTGATGATGATTATGTTCTAAAGGAATTCGATTCACTACAGGTACTCTAGATGGTACATCTATAGGTGGCGGGGGGTTAACTATTCTAACACCACCATCACCACTAGGTGGTGTGGGTTTACTACATTAGGAGGTGGAACTCTAGGTGGAGGGTTAACTATTACTACTCTATGTGGGAGGATGTCTATATACTGGGTTCACTACTATACCACCTCTAGGAGGTGGAACTCTAGGTGGTGGGTTCACTACTATACCACCATTATCACCTCACCGTCTTGAACTATGTGAATATTTCCATCATTTGGTACTTGTGGTGGACCATGTATATTTGGTCCTGGTAATGGATTTCTAACTCTATGATTTCCTCCATCACCTCCATTATCTCCATCATCACCATCATCAGGTCAATATATCGAAGCTCTTTTTGGAGGACCTCTTCTATAACACATCATCACCTGGTTTATGATGTGCATTTCTAGTATAAACAAAGTTAGGATCATGATGATAAATTTCATCACCTATCATAACTGATTGTTCAATAGGTCCTAAATATTTATCTGCATCTGTAGCACTTGCTTTTCCATGTCTAATTGCATCTTGATACATTTCAAAATTTTTCTTTAGCCTATCTGAATCAGGATTTCTATATCTTTCAATATTATTGATAATATGTTCCATTGCTTCATCCATATTATTAATTCTTTTTTGATTTACACCTTGCATATATTCTTTTGATTATATTCATTAAATGCTTCCTCTCTTGCTTTATTTCTTTCAACACTATTCATATAATACTTTATAAGTTCTGCTTCACTATTAGTTTTAACATGTTTATTAAACTTCTTCACCTTTGCTCTACGTCTAATACGTTTTAATATTCTCTTCATTAATAAATTTGTCATCTTTTTAGATAACTTATTTTTTGATTTTTTATTACTCATATTATATATGTATATATGTATATATATATATATAAAACCACTAAGAAAACATATAAAAAAAAATATTATAATAAATTAATATATTGGTAATATTGCATCATCACCAGGCATCTTAGCATCTTCTGGAACTGGTTCTAAACCATCTTTTTTATCACCTATACTAAATGGATCATCACTACCAGGTACTTTAATGCATTTCTTTTTATTAACAGGTTTTTTAATTGTATCAAGAGTACATGTCTCATCAACATCTAAATCCTTTTCAACCTCTTTAATATTCAAATTATCTAATGCTTTTCTCTCCTTCTCTTCTCATATAAATTTTTCATTCTTGTTGCTCTAGCTTTCTCTAAGTTTTTAATTCTTTGTAATCTAGCTTCTTCACTTAATTTTATATTCTTTTTGACTGATTGCCTTGTTGGTATATAATTTTTATTATCAATGTCATCTAGTTCATTAAACTCAGATTTATCATTTACCAATTCATCTTCATTTTTATTTAATCTATATAATAACTCTGCAATCTCTCTATCAGTCTTACTCATATCTTGTGCTAATGGTGTATTATAATCATCTTCATCAGATGAATCACTATATGATAATAATCACGTGTAATTTTTACTTTTTGATTTTTATTACTATTCATTTTTTATAATAATATATATATATATATATAAATTATATAAGAATTTTATGAATGAATAATATTTTTTAATTTTTTATTATTTATGTTTAACACTGTATGCTAAAAAAATTTCTAAATCAACTTGTGGATTATAAATACCTTTTTTATTAAATCCACAAGGTTTTGTTAAACCATTATTAACTGGCAAACTTCTTGCAATTAGTTTTCTTCTCTCTTACCTGCACCATTTTGTTTATATCTTAAACCACCTCTAACTCTTCGTTTACCATAACCGAATTTAGATGATGTATTATATACTTTATCAGCAACATCAGCAACTTTATCAAAACCTAATGTATTAGCAACATTACGAGCTTTTCTTGCTATATTGCTTATATACTTCTTCTCTCTCAATGTGCTATTAATCTCTTTTGCTTTTTCAATACCATTTTTAAATTTGTCAGAAGTCACAAAATCTTTAACTTTTGTTATTCCTTTTTTTAACCAGCTACCTAAACCTGCTGATCTAATTAATCTACCATCACTAGTAAATCTATGTCTTCTAGTTCTTCTTGTTTTTCTAGCTTTTCTTCTTCCTTGTTTAACCTTTATGCAATTACAAGTTAAAGTAATAGCACTTGTCTTCTTCTTCTTAAAGGCATCTTCTTCTTACACTACTTCTTCTTGTTCTTCTAACTGTTCTTCTTCTTCTACGTCTACCATAACCCATATTCTCAATACTATCACCAATTGCTGGTCCAGCAAAAGGTATTAACTTAGCTGCATTTGATAGAATTTTTGATTTTTTAACCAATCTTTAAATTTACCCATTGTTATATATAAATATATATATATACGTTAAGAATTCTTTAAATGAATAATCATTAATTAAATTCTTAAATATATTAAAAATATGAGATTATTCTATAATGATTATAGTGCTGGTAATACTTCATATATTAGTGATGATATTAAAATAGATGCTATATCAAATCATGATATAATTAAAATCATAAAGAGATTCTTTCCTAAAACTAACAAGTATTTTAAAGGTGTATATTTGTGGAATGAAAAACAATATATAGATAAATATAAAGATTGTAATAAGTGGTGTGTTATATTAAGCACAAATAAAACAACTGATAAGAGATCGAAAATTGGTCATTGGGTTAGTTTAATTATTGATAATGACAAAAGAGAGATATTATATTATGATAGTTTGGTGAGCAACCAAAAGAAATAAAAAAGTTTTATAAGAGAATGCAAAGCTGTAAGAAATACCCTGATGAATTATATCAAATAAAAATTAATAGAGTGAAACATCAAAGAGTTGATAGTGCAAGATGTGGCTATCATGCAATTCTATTTTTAATATCAGTGATAGAATATAATAATTCATTTAAAGAAGCTACTAATTTTAATACAATTGAAGGTGAAGCTAAAGCAAGACTATTACAAAATAAATTTAAGATGATATAATTATTTTATATATATATTAATTATTATTATTATCTATACATGTTGATTTTGTTTTTAAAAACTTCTGTTCTTCTATATAGCCAGGTTGATCACTATCCCCAATGATAACCAATTATAGAATGCCATGCATCATTTGTTTTCATCTTAACCTCTAAACGTAGATATGTTTCTTCTAATGATGTAATTCTATTTGAATCTATAAAATGTCTTTCATCATTCACAGTTCTACAAATTTGTAATTTCTTCCAAGCCTTTCTTACTATCTCTCTAACTTCTTCTCTCTTAAAAACTGATTGATATTCCCAAAAATCATAATAATTACTAGCTTCACAGAGCAAATTATCTACTTGATCAAGAATATTATTGAATTGCTCTTTTGAACATATTTTAATAAAATACTTATACTTTTTATCGAAAATATACATTTTTAAGCTATTTTGAACTGGAAAATTGAAACTAAAAATATTTGCTTTTTTTATATATATAGCCGTTATGTAACGAATGATCTCTTCTTCTTTTACCATTACCATATAATTCAGTATGAGCTAATACATTATCATTATCTGTTACACGCTCAGGATGTCTTACTTCATTATAAATATATACGAATTTTTAAGTGATCTATGTATAACAACTACAACTTTATCATTAAATTTACATAGAAATGGATAGTTATAATATTTATAAATACCATCATTAGGCATATCTAATAAATAATCATTTATTTGTGTTTGACAATCATCTAAAATATACCATTCTTGATCATTTTCATAATAATTGGGAATAATACTTAAGGTTCCACATATAATTCTTTTTTCTTCTTCAGATTGACCAGGTTGTTCACCCCAATTTACTCTATATCGTTTAGGAAATAAAACTTCTCTTTCTATTGCTTCATCATCATCAATTATATTAATTAAAGGACACCTCAAATATAAATCTTCTTTAGCTTTAGCTAAATTATTATTAAAGAATCTTAATTGACATTCAGTATAAATATTATTATAATAGTCATAACCGTAAAATCTTAGCATAGTTGATTTTTTATCTAATGTATAAAAGGGATATATATTTGGTGTAGTAATTGGTAATTGAACTTTGAATTTTTTTACATATTCTTTAAAATTATCATAAGGAACATTATCTTTTACTATTACAATCTTTTCTTTTTTAAATTTATTATTCATATAGCCTTGTATATCATATATATAAGTTACTTTAGTAAATAAATCTATTGCATAATAACGTAATAATTCTTTCAGAGTAAATGCTCTTACATTCCTTTTAGGTTTATTTACTACATTAGGATCTTCATCATTAAATCTATATAAAACAAAATGTAGGAGGTTTTAAATCAGCAATTTTTGTATAATTTATATTATTACTATTATTTGGATCATATTTTAATTTAAGTGAATGAAAAATATAATCATCATTCCATTCTGTTTCAGAAACATCTGTATCACTACCTTCATCATTATCATTAACACTAATATCTGTATCAGTAGCTTCTTCTTCATCATCATCATCATTATTATCATCACTATTATTATTATTATTCTGATTTGCAAAAACAGATGTATAAGGAACTTGATTTGTTGTACCATTTAATCTAAAATGATGAACTATATTAGGAACTTGTGATGATGGTGGTGGTTGCGGTGGTGGATGATTTGATGGTGGTGGAGGAGGTGGGTAATGATTTGATGGTGGTGGAGGAGGAGGAGGAGGTGGATGATAATTTGATGATGGAGGAAGATATGGTGGTAATGGTTGTTGACGTGGTTGAGGTTGAGGAGCTAATGGTGGTGTTATTGGTGAATATACTGGTGATACCTCTCTTGGTGAATCATTATTATAATCACTTGAAACAATAGGCGGTGGTTGTGCTATATTATCATCATCATAACTAAGATTGTATGAATCATTATTATCATCAAAACTATTTTGTGATTGATTATCTTGAAATGATAATGGAGATAATTCTTCTTCTTCTTCTTCTTGCTGTTGTTGTTGTTGAGGAACATTATTTCTAAAATTTACATTTACATTACCTCTATTAGGATTTCTAACTTGATATCTTCCTTTATAATCTCTAGATAATGCTTCTTCTACTGGTAATAGTGGTGGATAAGAACTAATAAATTTCTTCTTTTGAGCTAATCTATTCATATTGAACATAATTGCATCAGCATAATGATTAGTATCTCTTTGTCCTTCTTTTATATTATTTGACTCTAATATTTTTTGAATTGTTGCTATATAATTCATTCGATATCCATTAGAAATAGATGAAGGTAAACCCATTATATTTCTTTTATCATAATCAGCAGGTTCAGGATATGTATGCCCATCTCTTAAACTAGGAAATCTATATTTGCTTAAGTAAAATAATTCTGTTACACAATTATATATTAATACAGCTATTGAAAATGCAGTTCTTTCTTGTTGATTTGTTATATACCAAAATTCTTATCTTATTTATTGCATTTGAACTATGTACTTGAATTGTTTGAGCATGAATAGAATTATCTTCTAAAGGTAAAAAATTACCTTGATCATCTTCATAAGGATCATCAGGTAAATCATTATCATCTTCTTCATCATCATTATCATCATTATTATTATCTTGTGATTGCTGTTGTTGTGCATGTGGTTGAACTGATTGACGTGCTACAACATTACGTGACGAATTTGCTGGTGCTGATGTATTTGCTTCATAATTATTATTATCATATATATCTTTATCATCTTCTTCATTAAATGGATGAGTATGATCCTTTGTCTCTTTTTGTATTTTTCTTATTCTTTTATTTTCTAATTTGACAACATTCAATCTTTCTTTAGGATGAAGCACAACAAATGGATTATTCCTAAGTATATAATTTGAAGCAATACATAATTCATCAATTGCTTTATTTAATCTATCAATTATTATTTTAACATCGTTATTTGATTCATAGCTGTATTGATGCAATGGTTTATTTCTTGAAAATGGTCCTTGTTGATATAATGATTTACCCCAATTAAACAACTTCATATGCACATCATATAAATTATAAATTCTATTAAACTCATGATCAGGCCATCCTACTGGTATAAGTCTTTTAGCATTATCATAAATTATATCTTCAAAATCTCTATTAGTAAGACGTTCATCATTACCTGCAATACCTATATTATCAGAATCAGTATCTTCTTCTGTTTCATCATCATCATCATTATCATTATTACTATTAGTAGAATTATTATTAATAACATTATTGCTAGAATTATTACTACTACTATCGCTATTTGTATTATCTACTGTTGTACCTTCATCATCATCAAAATTTAATAAATCTCTTCGTATTCTATTACGGTTGTTCATTATGTGAGAAAAAATGAAATAACTATTTATTTAATTAATTCTTATACATTCACATATATATATATATATAATGCAACCTAAGAGTGATACTAATAAATTAGGTCATAGGAGAACAATTTTTTTATCATCAACTGACACTATTGAATCAGAGTCAGATATATATACTAAATGTTTATCAACACCTGTGATAACTGAACAATATCAATATATTACGTTAAACATAGCAAGAATATCAAACAATAACATATACACTATACAAGATGATGTTAATGAAAAAGTATGTTTTGATATAGAATATTTTCATGTAAATGATCCTATAAAACCCTTGAATGATCCAAGTGTAATATTAAGCGGACCAAAATTTAATACATTAGAGATAAAGATACCACAAAATCATTATAGTGGTGAAGAGTTTTTAAGTTATTTAACAAAGAGTATGTTAACTGAATTAAGATTTAGCGTAGCAGTACATGAAAATATTGTGCCTGTAAAAGAAAGAGATGAAGATGAACGTTTTAATTATTTCTTACATCCTCAAGCGGGAGATAAGTTATTTGACTGGTATGATAAGACTACGAATAGATTAAAATTATATTGTGCAATATATACTCACTTTGGTAATTATTTACTAACAAAAATAAAAATGCGAATGCCTAACCTATTTGGTAGGTTATTAGGTAGTAATGTAATAGATGATGAATTAATTATATTAAATAGTAATCCATCACTTAGTTGGGGCACAAAAGAACAATACTATGATCATAAATTTTTATTAACACCATCACTTATATGGTGTAATGTAATTCAAGTAAGAAGTAGTTGGGTTAATAATACTGAAAATTCAAATGTTTTAGCAAATATACCAGTAACTGATATATCAAATACAAATATAACATGGGTTAACCCACAGATAGATTGGTCAACTAAAAAAATGCAATTTCATGATTATCAAAAAATGAAAATTAACTTATCAAATGAAGATGGTTTTGCTATAGATTTAACTAATATATCATTTCAATTTGAAATAATACTTTATTAAATACTTATATATATATATTAAATTTTATTTTTTGAGTGTATTAACATTTTTCTTACCAAAAATATACATACGTACATATATACATATAAATGAGTAGCATAACAACAATACCTCAAACACAAGTGCATAATACTGTCGTACCAACATTAATACCTGATTATGTTTACATCCCTATTACACCAAACCAAACAAGAGATGTAGTGAATTTAAGTTACACAGCATCAACTGATACTATAACATTTGAGTTATCACCAGATAGCTGTATGAACTTAGCAAAATCATATCTTGATTTTACATTACACATTGAGCCTCGAGTTTATACAGCAGATTTTACAGATATTGCTAATAATCCTTGGACAATAAAACCTGTACTAAATAATGATATGCTAGCGAATATAGCATTATTAAATCTTAATGATGCATGGGCTATTAGATTAAGAAATACAATGAATTTTAATTCAGTTAAAGTATATAATAAAACAGGAACTGTATTATGTGATATAGACGAAAGTTATAATGAATATAGAGACTTAATGCATCAATTAGCTTATCATTATCCAGATGATCTTAAATCAACTGAATATCATTTAGAAGTGTTTGATGGATGTCATGTATCAGTAGATGGTTTATATGCAGGAAGATCAAATGAATTAACTGATCTATTATTATGCACCTATGGTAATAACAATAACGTACACCCTACTTATGGTGTATTTGCAAAGAATGTTGAACTTATTCCTACAAATGCTGTTGCTGGTGCAAATGCAAGAGAATTATCTATTAATAAACATAGCCGTTTTCATTTTGGTGATTTATTTAATACTATATTATCATGTAAAAGTGATATATATTTTGGTGAAACAATTTATGTTTCAATAACCTTTAATGGAATAAATAATTGGATTATAAATACAAGTAAAAATCCTGCGCATATGAATAATGATGCAGAAGAACATAATGAAAAAATAATTCAAGATGTAGTAAGTAAATATTTAAAAGTGAATATAAGAAATCCTAAGTTATATATTGCTTACAACAAAAGTACTCAGTGTAATGCAAATACAATTAATTATGTTACTCATCATGGAATAGATTTCACTGATTTTAATATAGTTCAGTTAGTAAAAGATAGTATTCAAGGTGATAATAAATTCAATTACAATTTTACTATTAATAGTAGCATAGGACCATATGTGAAATATATAATATATCGTTGTTATGAAAATGAAAGTTGGAATAGGCAAATAGTTCCTTTTGATACAAATGAAGATAGAGTTAAATGGCAAATAAATGATACACCATGTACACCAGATTATCTTTATGTAAGAAATTTAGAAACATATGAAAAATTATATCCTATTATTAAAGGTACATTTTATGAAAGATGCCATACATATAATGATTTCTTTAAACATTATTTCGATATATTAAATTTTGGGACTGATGTATTAGATGATATAAAACAAAGAGTAGGTAGAGATTTGAGTAGAGATTTAAAAATTACATTCGAAGCAAGTAATAGTCAGTTTAATACAGCTAATGTATTAATGAATGCAACTAAGACATATCATCACAAGTTCTATATCATAACAGGTAAGATGTTAATCATCTCTGCTAGAGGTGTAGAGAAGGTGATTTAAAAATTTAATTACAATTTAATATTTCTATTATTTTTTTATTTACTTTACTTATATATATATATGTTTAAGTTTGAAAAAATAAATAACATAAAAGTTGAACCAGTAGATGGTGGTGAAGATTTCAATCCTAAGAAGATAGTTGGTTATGATTATTTCAATGAGCCATTCTGCAATATTTTTATTGTTGCTCGTAAAAATAGTGGTAAAACTACTCTCATCTATAATATATTAAGACATGTCTTGGATCCAAAATATAAAGAGAAACAACATGTTCACTTCTTTGTGGGAACTATCAAACAAGACAAGTTATATGATTCAATCAAAGAGTTACTCGATTATCACGAAATTGATTATGATGAATATGATTCACTCATTGATCCAGAATCAGGTGAAAATGTGGTAGAGAAAATGATGAAAGAAATAAATGATGTAGATAAAGACAATTATTCGTATGCTGAGCATATTATGATTTTTGATGATCTCAGTTTAGAATTAAAAACATCAACAATAATACCTGTACTGATGAAAGAAAATAGACATTTAAAATCAAAAATTATTATTAGCAGTCAATATATAACAGATATAGTACCAGCAGCTAGATCACAAGTTGATTATTGTCTTACATTTTATGTGTTAAGTAATAGAAATCTATTTGATTTATATAATTCATTAAATATATGGATCCCAGAGTATGAAACATTTAAAAAATTATATCTTGCAGTCACTAAACCACAATTCTATTTTTTATATATTGATAATGTTAAAAAAGTCTTTAGAGCAAACTTTAATATTATGATAGAAGACCATTCTGAAGTTTCTTAAATAATATTTTTATATAAATATATATATATTCATTAATAAAAAATAATGTTTATTGGGGATAGAAATAAAGTTGATGTATTAGATGAAGATAAATTAGTAGATGATATTACAAATAATATTACAGATAAATTAGATGAAGTGAAAGATCAAATTCTAACAGTATGTAATACAATAAATAGTGTAGTAAATGATATACCTCGTACTATAATACCAAGGCCTTATTGTTTGCATAAACAACATACATTTTATTCTATGAAAAGAAAATATTTAGTTAATGGATCACCTGTATGGGATACTAAAATTACTAAAATACCAATCAAAATAGAGATGTTTGAGCATTTTATGAAGATTAAATTATATGATGGATTTACATGTAATTATAGTGGATATGTAGGTCATCAATTATATTTAGATGAAGATGATATCATCAAAGCAGAACCTGGTAGAGATGAATATTTACGACGTTATTATAATATACTGTTAGGATTATACTCTAATAAATTATTCCCCATTAGAGCAACAAATGTTAAAGATACTTATCATACATTAACTAATAGACCTTATTATGAGATAAAACATTCATTAGTTAATAATAATAATAATCAACCTACATTATGTATTGTAGCTGATCAATACCCTAATCAAGATTATTTAGCAATACCAAGACAGACATTCTTCACAGATTATATGAATACAAATATAACAGAATTCTTTTAATATAATAATAATAATAATAATAATAATACGTATATATAAATCAGTTTTAAATTTCTTGATGAATTTAATAGATTTTATATTTTTTATATTTGTAATTTATCATATTATGTTTATTGGTGATAGAAATAATAATAATATTATTGATATTGATACAAAAGAGATTGCTAGTGAGATATCAAAAAATATTAGTATTGATCTAGATATTCAATCATTAGCAACATCAATATCACAAAAGATACAAATACCAGCACCTATTATAACTGTAGATAGTAATAATATATCAACTTATATTAATGAACCAATAAATGATAATACTAATATAAAAACAAAAATTATAGAAGATAAAGTTGATGAATCATATGATATACTATCTGATATTAATAAAGTTATAGGTGTCAATGATTATAATACTGATGAAGAACTATATTATACTGAAGGTTATGGTTATTATAAATCACTCTATGAACATATCAAATTAATAAATATATATAACCCACAGGCTTATAGTATTCAAAATACTACATGGACTGTAAAAGTTACTAGAACAGATAATACATCATCAATTATAGATCAGATACCTATTAAAGTTACATTATTCACTCATTTTATGAGAATCAAAATTTATAATATGCATCAATTAATTTATAATGATAGATCAGATATAAAATTGATTGATATTTATCTAGATGATAATCATTTATTAAAAAAGTTATATGATAATGAATCTATATTAAGTGATTATTATAATAGACTTATACAATCATACCCTAATGATGGTAGTAATTGTATAGTATTCCCATTACAAGTTTATAATAATTCTCAATACCCACCAGAATATATACCAACACATTTTATATTGATGAATGATAATAAACCTAATCTACATTTACAAAGTGATAGTATTGAAGGTTATCAAAAACAATGTTTATTACCTGGTGTTATTGAAACTATGTATATGGAGTCTAATCTTGCCTATCCATTATAATATTTTATAATACAACATCAGTATATTTTATTATAATTTTATTATAATTTTATTATATTATAAACACCTTTTTATTAATTTTAGTGAAATCCCACCATGTATTATAAAAAATAAAATAATTATAATTCCAATATTCCAATATATTCTATCAGTAGAAAAGTAGATAAATATAGTGTGTTCCTATCTGTTCCTACCCCCAGGCTCAGCTATCTGTAGAGAAAAAACCTATAGAGAGAGAGAGAGAGAGAGAGAGAGAGAGTGATACATTCACTTTAGCAAGTTAATATTTTAACTTTTTTAATATATTAAATTGGAGAGTTTAATCGATTAAAATTGACTACAAATCAGCTTAAATTGACTACAAATTAGTAAAATTGTTTACAAAATGTAACTAAAAACATTGATTTTACTGTAAATTGTTTATTTTTAAACTATCCATGGTTTTTCTTTTCCTCTATTATATATTAATCATACTTCCTACTTTTAAACTAAATTCATTTTTAAGATTATCATAATCATTTATTGTTGCTTTAACCCATTCTTCTTTTCCATTATACATTAATAATGCTTCTACCTCTTCACCTATATAATATTCTATCATTTCTTCTTTACTTTCTTCTTCTTCTAACTTTTTTAAAAAATACTCACTTATATCTTTTACATAGTAAAACTTACTTCCATTTTTAAAGTATATTATATATGTTTTATCACCTGTTATTGAATGAATAAATCCATTTTGATTTTGATATTTTATTCTATCATTTATTTCATATTTATGGTTTATTATTGTTTTAGGTGATAATTCTTCTTCTTTCACTTTATAAGATACTGAAGGATTTTTACTATAAGTCTCTATATCATATAAATTGTTATTATAATGCACAAATATCACTTTATAAGTTGTTCTATCTTTTATAACAACATCCTCAATATTATATTTGTTAGTCATTCTCAATGAATCTCTTCTTATTCTTTCCAATAACACATTTTCTTCATATCTTTTATCATCACATAATATTGAATAATATTTATCTTCTTCTTGTACTTTTGTTATTCTTCCTTTTTCTCCTTTTATATCTATTATTCTATCGCCAATAGTTAATAAAGTATTTGAATCATTATATGGATGAATATTATCTTCATTCACATATTTATAATCATTATCATCATATAATACTCCATATTGTAATTCATATTGTGATTGATCATTTAGCTTATATCTTATCTCATTTATTTTACCTTTATAAAAATTCTTTCCATAATTTGCTGAGACTGTCATTCCAATTCTATAATTATTATCTTTACATAACAGTATATTATCATGTAATATATTTTCATAACATTGTTTATTATCTGTAATTGAGTAAGTCCCATTTTCATTAATTGATGTAATATTTCTTATTGTTATTAATTTTCTATTATGAATAAGCATCACTTCATCATTCATCTTAAATTTTGACATACTAATCATATATTCAGGAATATTATTAAGAAAATATTTATTTAACAATAATATATCATATGTATTATTTCGACTATATGATAATACAATTCCTGGTAAGATACAATTCTCATTGAAATGAATATTCACTTTAGTAAAAATACTATAACTCTTATTTAAATATGGATGAACATTTGAATAACTGACTAATTTATCACTTGAATAGTCTGATGAAACAGATAATGAACTATTATTAACTTCACTAATCACACCTTTATTCCATTTTTCTTTTCCATCTATATTCTCTCTGTATAACACTTCACCTCCTTTCATGTATTGATTTTCATATAAAAAATCATTTATATCCATTCTCTTTATATACTCAATTTCTAATATTGGAATATTCATTAGCTCATTATAACCAATTATATATCCATTCTGTTTTGCATTACTATATATTACATTACAAGGAAGTGATATTATATCTTTTGTTTCATCTACTTCTACAACATCCATTATTTTGTATTTGGTTTTAAATGAAGGATTATATTTACTCATCTTCATATTTGATTTATTAATATCATTGAATATATATTGATTGTTATAATTAACACTAATTTTATCTTCAACTCTTACTATTTGAACATCACATTCCCTATTATCAAATTTTAATCTACAATAATCACCTATTTTAACTGTCTTACCAAATAGAAAATACTGTTTTGAAGATTCTTTCTTAAGATTTATCTTTTGATCTTTTGCCATTTCAATATTATTTTCTTTTACATTGAAATCATATCCACCATCTATATATGTAATATTATAACTCCCATCTGCATTTATTCCATTAATTATTCCTTTTCTTTTGTTTAGACTTTGAATTAATAAATCTCTTTTATTTATTCCTTGATTTATTGTATTTGTTTTAAATGAATATATATCAAATAATTTGTTTTTGTCATTCTGATCTAGAATTACTCCATAACTTTTTTTTTCTTTTCATACACTACATCACCTATTCCTTTATGTGTACAATTATACTTCAAGCAAAGATGTATATGCTATTCAGTTTAAAAAATGAATATGAAATAAATAATACCTCTATTTTATCTTGTATTTCTTTGTATTGAAAATAATGTAATGAAGGTTCTATTAATATTAATTCATATTCTTTTAAGTCATGTTTTAATTCCTCATCAATTAAGTCTTTGTAAGTATTAAATAACATTCTAATGGTTTTCAATGACTTTATAGACACATATTTAGTATATTCTAAATCTAATTCTTATAATCCTTTTATCATATCATACATATTTATATTTTCTCTTATTATTCTTTCATATTTACTAGTATTTATTTCTAATTTGGACTCTTTGCATTTGCTTCTATTTTTATAAAACTATAAATAATAATATATACATAAATATGTTCATTAATATTTTTGTATTTTTATTTATTGTATTAATTGACTCCTCCATAATAATAATATTTACAGTAGATTAATTTGTTTTATATTTACGTTTATTCTATAAATCTATTTAATAAATGCAGTTTTTAATTAACAAAAGAAACTATATTCTTTATTTGAAGTGTGTAAATGAAATAAATAAATTCTAACAACAAACTTGCTTGAATATAAAATGCTCTTTTTCTCATGCATTTTATGTCTAATAGATCTGAAAATGAGTTTTTGAGTATATAGAAATTATATTTAATAGGTTTATAAAATTTTAACATCAAATTATTCGCATTTAACTAAATACTGTGTATGGATTAATTGAGTATTATAATTTTTAGAAAAGGATATTAATGATTATACTATTCAAAATATATAAAAATAATCTATATTATATGTTTATCGAAAATATCTCAATTTAAGCAAAGATGAACAGAAAAATATTAGCAGGTTTTTATTTAATAGTTTATACACTTGTGATTGATACAAATATCTAGTTGAAATACTCTACAGTAAAATTGTGAGTATTTTTTATTAAATCATGTCTGCAAAGATTGATAAGGTATATGGTGTTGATTTAGGAGGATATAAAATCACAACCACATCATATTCACCTACTGAGGGATATAAACTATATGAAACTGATTTAGGTGAAAAATCTCTGCCGTATTTTTATTCGATATAAATAATAGATGTGGGATTGTATTTTTAGAAGGCAATTTAGGCAAGAGGATGATTGGTCAAAAAGCTTTTACTCCTGTATTTGATTTTTGGTATTTAATGACATAGACTGGACGAGATGTTAAATATATAAATATTATTGGTATTAATACTTGCAAATACTTAAAGAATGAATTATTAAAATATAAAAAGAATCAGATGAACAAGGCTTATAAAAAGTCAGATAGAATGGACGAAATATTAAAAGAAATGAGCAAGTATAAAGAGCAGTATAAATCAACTGATGTAAAGCAGTTTCCTGATAAAGAAAGCTACAAAAAGCAGTATAATGACTTAAAGAAAGCTAAAGATGATTATGAGGATGAGATTGATGAAATACAGAAAGATGTAGAGAAAGTCAAAGAAGGTTTAAAGCCAGTGGAACAAAGGATCAAAGATCTGGAAAAAGCACATTAATTAAATCATAATAATAATTCCTCAATTTGAAATGACTTTTGTTTGTTTTTCCTCTATACTAAAAAGCATAATTATATTGTTATAAACAATTTCATTTTGTTCTATATTTTTAATAAATAACATAAAAATAATCAAGCGAAGGAAAAATGAAAAATAAGATTTCGAAGAAGCGTCTGCGCCGACATCGGTCGCTGCGCGACCCTATTGACCCCCCTTCGGGGGTAGCTCGCCTAACGGCGGAATACATATATATATATATATATATATATATACATATCAATTTACATATTATACTTCATAATAAAAAATAAACTTTGCATATTTTGATTGATATGTTTCTAAACAGAAGTTTGGTATTAATCATATTAGAAGTAGAAATCATCATATCTATACTGCTTATGAAGAAAAGATAGGACTTACATATTTTGATGATAAAAGATACTTTGAGGATGATTATGAAACAGTTCCTTATGGATACAATAATTAGATTTCCTCTAATATTATATACTGATTCTATATTCTTATTTTTGTTTTAGTCTGTTCTAGTCTATACTATAGTCTAGTCCTCCACCCCGCCGGCATCCCCCCATCGGCCCCCCCACAGGGGGGCTGGTCAGATAGACACATAAAAATTATAATCCTCTAGTATGATGCTATCATATTGGAACGAAGAATTTTTAATAATTCATCAATAGAGGTTTCTAATTTTTTCAATAATATTATGTTTACGATAGAGGATTTTTCATTTGTCATCTTTTTTAATAAGAGGATTTTATAAAAATTATATTTCCTCTTTTAAAGAGGATCTAAAAATCCTCTTTTAGAAGAGGATCCTCTATAAAAGAGGATTTCATGCATTTATATTATATTTTTGATATAGTATGAATTAAAATTCATGATTATACAAGAAAATAAAGAGATATTTGATATTTGGTTTATGAAAAACATTTCGAATAACCCAAATTCGTTATTATAAAAATTGATGATAAAATCAATTCCAAGATATTTTAAAAGGAATGTGAATAATTTTCGATCAGTATTGGTGTATTTATATTGAATAGAATGTAGAATTGATAAAAGTGTTTAGAGTTAGTAGCTTCAGTCCTGTTGTTTCAAAATCAGTATTAATGAGATGTTTTACAACAGATTCATACAAAATGATGAATATGATGAGATGTAATATCAGTAGTGATAAAGTATAAAATACTGTCTGTCTATAATAAACAGTCAAATGAAAGCTATCCTTCAAGTTACAATGATGAATTTCTAGAAGGATTTAATTACTTTTATTCCGTATGACTATTGATTATGTTATATAAACTCCATAGAAAGATTATGAAAGAGCAATAGAATGTTTTAAATGTGCATTAGAAAGTGCAGTTAGAAATGAACAAAAATATGATTGTAGATATCATATAAGTGCTTGTTATTTTTATATTGTATAATGATTTAATATAATGATTATAATAGAGTGAATATGAAAAAGCAATAGATTATTTGAAATCTGCATTAGAAAATGCATCTACAAATGAACAAAAATATGATTGTAGAGGTCGTATAGGTGATTGTTATTTTTTTATTGTATAATGATATAATATAATGATTATAATAGAGTGAATATGATAAAGCAATAGAATATTTGAAGTCTGCATTAGAAAATGCATCTACAAATGAACAAAAATATAACTGCAGATATAATATAGGTGATTGTTATTTCAATATTGTATAATGATATAATATAATGATTATAATAGAAAGAATATGAAAAAGCATTGGAATATTATAAATCTGCATTAGAAATATGTAAAAGTGATTATGAAAAGTATGTATGTAATTATGAAATAGGTAAATGTTACTATAACAGTATATAATATTAATATTAATGTAATGAATAGTATGGAATAAGGATATGAAGAAATATATAACAAAGTGAACAATAAGTAATAATGATAAGAATTGAATTACTTTATTATTATTTTTTTACTATGTTTAAATCATATCTATAAAACAAACTACAAATACTATAATAATGTGCAATCAAGGGAAATAGCACATTGCGCCATTTCCCTATATGTTTTTTTTCCCCGATTGGTACATTATTATTTAGATGAAAGTAATCAAGTAGGATTTCAAAGTAAATATGCTGGAATAAGTGCAAACATGCTGCACAGTGGAATATGTGTGTTTCCTGTTTTAGAATGTCTTATAACATTCAGAAAGATGTTTTATAGAGAAGATGCAATGAAAACATAATTATTGTAATGTCATAAAAATTATCATGTTATTTCTGTAAAAATATACTTTGTTATAGAAATTGAAAGAAGATTGTTTATATTCTCAGCAATTAGTAGATGAAGATGAATATTTATCCGATTTAATCAATTCAAATTATGATCCAGTAGAAAGAGAAAGAACAAAACACGAATTTAGTAAAACAAAAGAAAAATCTTTTCAACAGCTGTTTGTGAATATTCAGATTTATGTAAAGAGTTATATTCCTACAGCAATCAGTCAAGGCGAAGAATGGTGGGATTACTTACAAAGATCATCACCATTTCCTATTCCATCAATACCATTAAAAACACAATCAGAAATAGATGCTGATAGAAAAGCAGCTTTAGATCCAAAAGCTAATAAAGCTAAACAAACGAAAGCTCCAAATAAAAAACCTAATAAACCTAAACCTCCTGCCAAAGGTAAAGAAAAAACAGGTGGTAAATCCAATTCAATCAATCGAAAATTAATCTATTTGTCATCATCTATTAAGTGATAACAAGATCTAGTTAGTTTGAACAGTGGAGTAAGTGATTTAACGATGAGATATTTATTAAGTGATAGTAATTTACCATTTATAATCGAAATAATAGATGGATCAAGTGAAGATTGAAAAGTGATGAAAAAATATAAATGGATTGGTGAAATAATAATCTATCAATTTCCTTATTTGGTAAGTGGTAAAGAAGAAGGTTTTAAAGGTCCATTTATAATTCGAGGTCGATTAGATGAAGAGAGATTAAACAGTGAAACAATTCATGAATTAGAATCGACTTGACGATTACATCATATAAGTCGAGAGAAATTAGAAGAAGAATTATCAAATCCTGAAGCAGAAGGATCATCTTCAGCTAAAGAAAGGAGGTAAAAATACAGGAGTAATGAATCACTAGAAGATTATATTGCCATGCCAAGTTTAGAAGAAAATCGCTTATTTTGGATAGTAGAATGTGAATCAGTTTGTATATTTATAATGTTTATAATATGTAATAATATTTGTAATAGAAAACGAGATACTGTTGATGATGTAAATCGTAATAAAGATCTAAGTAAATGGTTAGAAGAAGATCTGTTATGATTTGAAAAAGGTAAAGAAAATCGAACAATCTATTTGAACAATGATGTGAATGAAGTTCCAACATATTTAGAAGAAGAAGAAGTTGATATCTATCAAAGAAAGTAATTTAGAATCGATGGTAAATGAAACGAAAGAAGCTATGGATGAAGAAAATAAAGAATACACTGAACTATTAGGATTTGCGAAAAGTAAACAAGAAAATGGATTAAAAGTGTATATATTAATGATTTTATTATGATTTAATATAATAAAATAGACAATAAGTGAAAAGAAAGAAGAATATTTAAAGAGAAGACAAGATATAAGTAATAATTTAGAAAATGATTGGTTAAAACGAGAAGAATATCGAAAGAATATTATTGATAGAAGAAGAAAAAGAGAAAGAAAGTGTAATTCGAGAGAAAGCGTTGAAAGAATATGAGGAAGAATAAAAAAAGAATGCTCCTAAAAAGAAGCCTCCTCCTAAGAAGAAGAAGTAAAGATTCAACTTACTCTTTTTATATTTTATATAAATAATTATTGTTTGTAGTTTATAAAAATAAGATTGACTTTATGTTTTTTTATTGCTTTTACAAGGAAATTAAAATATGCGATTTAAAACAAAATGAAAGAAAAGGATGAGATATTTGATAAGATTGGTGAAGAGAAATAAAAATAATAGCTCCATCTAGTTAAATGAATAATTATGTTTAGTTGAACATTAAAGCGTTAGTTGATGAAAATACAACAATTTTAAAGAAAGACATAAACAAACAAAAAGTATTTATTACCTTAATATATGTGAATGTTTGTTGATAAATTTGAATAAACGTAGCAACTCTATGAAAATTAACGACTGCAATAATGAATAATCTAAATGATTCTTATTTTGTTGTTTTGATATAGTATGAATTAAAATTCATGATTATACAAGAAAATAAAGAGATATTTGATATTTGGTTTATGAAAAACATTTCGAATAACCCAAATTCGTTATTATAAAAATTGATGATAAAATCAATTCCAAGATATTTTAAAAGGAATGTGAATAATTTTCGATCAGTATTGGTGTATTTATATTGAATAGAATGTAGAATTGATAAAAGTGTTTAGAGTTAGTAGCTTCAGTCCTGTTGTTTCAAAATCAGTATTAATGAGATGTTTTACAACAGATTCATACAAAATGATGAATATGATGAGATGTAATATCAGTAGTGATAAAGTATAAAATACTGTCTGTCTATAATAAACAGTCAAATGAAAGCTATCCTTCAAGTTACAATGATGAATTTCTAGAAGGATTTAATTACGTTTATTCCGTATGACTATTGATTATGTTATATAAACTCCATAGAAAGATTATGAAAGAGCAATAGAATGTTTTAAATGTGCATTAGAAAGTGCAGTTAGAAATGAACAAAAATATGATTGTAGATATCATATAAGTGCTTGTTATTTTTATATTGTATAATGATTTAATATAATGATTATAATAGAGTGAATATGAAAAAGCAATAGATTATTTGAAATCTGCATTAGAAAATGCATCTACAAATGAACAAAAATATGAATGTAGATGTCATATAGGTGATTGTTATTTTTTTATTGTATAATGATATAATATAATGATTATAATAATAGAAAGAATATGAAAAAGCAATAGAATATTTGAAATCTGCATTAGAAAGTGCATCTACAAATGAACAAAAATATAACTGCAGATATAATATAGGTGATTGTTATTTCAATATTGTATAATGATATAATATAATGATTATAATAGAAAGAATATGAAAAAGCATTGGAATATTATAAATCTGCATTAGAAATATGTAAAAGTGATTATGAAAAGTATGTATGTAATTATGAAATAGGTAAATGTTACTATAACAGTATATAATATTAATATTAATGTAATGAATAGTATGGAATAAGGATATGAAGAAATATATAACAAAGTGAACAATAAGTAATAATGATAAGAATTGAATTACTTTATTATTATTTTTTTACTATGTTTAAATCATATCTATAAAACAAACTACAAATACTATAATAATGTGCAATCAAGGGAAATAGCACATTGCGCCATTTCCCTATATGTTTTTTTTCCCCGATTGGTACATTATTATTTAGATGAAAGTAATCAAGTAGGATTTCAAAGTAAATATGCTGGAATAAGTGCAAACATGCTGCACAGTGGAATATGTGTGTTTCCTGTTTTAGAATGTCTTATAACATTCAGAAAGATGTTTTATAGAGAAGATGCAATGAAAACATAATTATTGTAATGTCATAAAAATTATCATGTTATTTCTGTAAAAATATACTTTGTTATAGAAATTGAAAGAAGATTGTTTATATTCTCAGCAATTAGTAGATGAAGATGAATATTTATCCGATTTAATCAATTCAAATTATGATCCAGTAGAAAGAGAAAGAACAAAACACGAATTTAGTAAAACAAAAGAAAAAATCTTTTCAACAGCTGTTTGTGAAAATTCAGATATATGTAAAGAAGAAAGAGAAGAAATCATTTAGTTTTTAACACTTTTATATAAAGAAAAACTTGAGAAGCTTGGCATTTTGACCGTAAATATGTCAAAAATAATGTCAAGCTTAATCAAACATATTGAGAAGAAAAGAATATGGAATTAGTTTATAAAACAGAAGATGGATTGTCAAAAGTTGATAATTCAATTAGTTCTCATAGGATCTCATATTACTACCACCGTATAGATGTTAATTAATATTTTACTTAGCTGAGATTGGAAACTTTCACTATGGAGTAGGACATCCAATGAAGGTATGTTATAAATGGATAATATAATAGCCTCATCGTGTTCGCTTAGCTCATCAACTAATTACTGATTATGGTCTTCACAGCAAAATGAAATGTCTTGTATAAGTCATATAAATTAATTATATAGCAACCAACTCCTATTAGCGATAGTGAGCTTACCAGATTCCATACTGATGATTATGTCAACTTTCTTAAATCAATAACACCTTATAACATGCAAAGTTATGTAAGACAATTGCAAAGATGTATAAATTAATGAAATTATTAATTAATAGTTAATGTTGGAGAGGATTGTCCAGTATTTGATGGATTATATGATTATGTAAGAATATATGCTAGTGGATCAATATCAGGTGCCGGACTGTTAAATGATAAAAGCTCAGATATAGTCATAAACTGGTCTGGAGGTTTACATCATGCAAAGAAAAGTGAAGCAAGTGGATTTTGTTATGTAAACGATTGTGTATTAGGAATAATAGAATTATTGAAGTATATATAATTATTATTTATTTATTTTTATTAGGTATTATACTCGTGTTTGTTATATTGATATTGATATTCATCATGGTGATGGAGTAGAAGAAGCATTTTATACAACCAACCGAGTAATGACAGTGTCATTCCACAAGTTTGGAGATTATTTCCCAGGGACTGGCAATATTGAAGATATTGGTTTAGAAACAGGTAAAGGATATGCAGTAAATGTTCCATTTGATGATGGTATTGATGATGTAACATTTATTTCAGTATTCAAGCAAGTAATGGATAAAGTAATGGAATGTTATCAACCACAAGCATTTGTATTACAATGTGGAGCTGATTCTTTAAGTGGAGATCGATTAGGTTGTTTTAATTTATCATTAAAAGGACATGCTGGTTGTGTAAATCATGTGAAATCATATGGAGTGCCAATATTGGTGCTAGGTGGTGGTGGATATACAATGAGAAATGTAGCAAGGTATTTATTATATATCTTTTGTTTTATTATTATTATGTTATATATATATAGATGTTGGACATATGAAACATCGGTTTTACTTGGTTTAGGTGATGATATTCATGATCGATTACCTGATAATGAATATTTAGAATACTTTGGACCAGATTATAAGTTACAAATATCAACCAGTAATATGGAGAATATGAATAAAAAGGAGGATATTGAAACAAAAATTAAAAGAATTTATGAGCATTTGGAGAGTTTAGAAAGTGTTCCAGGTATAGAAGTCCAAACAGGTTCAATGTTGAAAACACCACCTCCTTTCTTCCCCAATGATCCTTCTGCTGAAAAAGATAAAGAAAATCCAAATGAAAGACCTAAATCAACAAATCCAGTAAGTGATAAAGAATTTTATTGATTAATAAAATATTGTATTATTATTATTATATGTGTTTTTAATTATAACTAAAAACAACACACAAAAATTAAACGATTAATTAAATGTAATATCCTTTACAGGTATTTTTGCATAATTCCAATTTCCTCTCATCACTCTTTTGTATTTCTGAATAGAAATATAAAATAATGGAAATATAAACCAAATTATCAATATTATTAGCAAAAATACTTTAACATATTCAACAGACACAAGTATTCTGATTAAATAACAATTTAAAATTATCATTTGTATTGTAAGGAATATGTATCTAATTCTATCACTTCTCAACTCTCTTCTCATATCAGGAACTAATCCAAATAATATAAAACACATATTCATAAAACCAAAGATATTATATACGTTCTTCATTTTACCACTCATAATTATTGACATTAGGATTATTGAACATGTTGAAATGTTACTATTGTGTTGAATATAATCATAACTGATTAAATGAATTATTACTAAGATAACATATAAATATGTTATTATATTTGAAGGAATATAAAACGTAATTATCTGAATAATTGGAGATGATATGAATATAATAGACAAAGTGAATAAATAACATAAACCATCACTAATAATTGATCTTATATTACGATTTTTATATTTCTTTCTTGCAAATCTAGAAAAATATCCTACTATAGTAAATATTCCTGTTAAAATGATAAAATGGAATGTATTTATAAGATCTGATGATAATTCAATATAGGACAACTAAAAATAATACTAATTATTTAGTATACAGAAAATGATCCAACTATACAAATCTGAATTATTATATCAGATATATAGAACGCCAATTCAATATATCTCTGTGATTCAAGTGAACCTATACACAAAAGTAATATATATACTGTTTATTATTAAATTATTCAATATATATTCATCTATGTGATTATCTGGATACGTAGACTTCTCATATAAGGGTCTATATTTTGAGTTATTAGAAAAATTCATAAAAATTCAAATCTATTTTGCAAACAATCAATTTTGCAGTTAAATAAACTCTGAAAACACACACAAATATGGTAAATAAATTATTATATTCTTTAAGCTATACGCTAACAGAGTTTTCTTCAGATACATTCGCTAAATGAACATTTTGTGGTGATTCTTTGTGAGTTAGATTAGAAGCAGATTGAGTCTGGGTATTATTACTAGATTTACTCTTACTTTTAGGCAAAGTATAATTTGATTGTGAAATAATTTGACTATCACATAAAACACTTCCATCTATATCCATTGACAATACAAAATGATTTGGTGCTGCTTTTATTGCATTTTGAACTGATCTATCTCTTATACACATTATTACTTTCTCAAATATTCCTAATTGAATGTCATAATCAAAAGTATCAAATATTTCATACCACTTTTGTAATACCAATGCTTTTGTACCAAATATACTATTTAAAAACCCAGGTTCTTGATTCTTTAATACAACTCCTTCTATATAATTTATTTCATCATCAAAAATTGTTAATTCAGCAACTCCACGAGCTGCTCGTTCTATTATTGCTTCTCTAATTGCATCAGGACAAGTAACTTGTATTCCTTTACTTCCATCAATATATAATGATATTATCTGATCTCTTGCATTACATCTCTCACCTTCTAACAATGATTCAAACGTTTGTCTATAATTTGTAGCATCTTCCCAAAAGTATAATTCTTGCTGGAGATTTTGTGCTGTTAAAAATAATTTCAAACAACTTCTAGCGATTGGATCAGTTAATATTGATTTACTATATAATGTTTTATGAAAAGACTTCTCATCTTTAAAATAGAAGTTTAATGGAAATATTATTGTGTATATTACTATTGGTATAATACTTGCAACCATTATCAATGCATAAATGCTTGAACCATTAGCTTCAGAAGTAGTAAATCCACGATATACTACAACCCATAAATAAAATAAAGCATAAATTTGAAGTGTAATTAATGCTCTTTTCATTGGGAATGATAATGATTTCCATGTTGCTTGAACAAGTTGAATAAATAAAACTGTACCAAACAAACAATACAATGCTGGAGTTAAAAAGAATAAAAGATCCATTAATACAGATCTAGTATGATAACCACATAATTCTATTTCTAATTTTATATCATAATAATTATATGTATGTGTATAATGATATGGTTCAATTATAATACAAATCAAAACATGAATAAATGTTGGAATCATTATTGAAATGAAGATTGATCGGAATGTATAATTCTGTGAGACTCTTTTCTTGACATATATTGAAGTTAATTCATCAACAATATTATAAAAACTTAATGATTGTAACAAAAATCCATATGTAAGTAAGAAATTGTGAATTATACAAACATGATTCTCTATACTTAAATAAGCAAAATATCCAGATGCAGAAGATATTAATTCACCCGCTGAAAATAAATACAATAATGACAATGGAAATATCTGCCTTGTTTTCTCACGATAAAATGTGAATAGAAATATATAAAACATTATATATAACACACTCAGTGAAGTTATTATCAAATGTGCTATTATTGATGGTCCTTTCATATTTCTAATAGTGGCTATTTATGTATAATAAATAAATATATAAATATATATACGACAAGAAATTTCAGTTGGAGGTATATTTAATAGTCCGTCATGACAGTTTGTTTTATTAAGGAAATTGTAAGAAATGTAACCTTTAAAACCACTACAAGATACTGAAGATGTGTAGTCTATTGGACTACAATCTTCAATTGTATAATTGGAAGTTAAAAATATTGAAACAAAACATCCATCATAATCAGTATCAGGTACTATAGACATATAAAACACATGATTTGTTTCATTTAATTGTTTTTGAACATCTAATTTTACATCTATTAATTCTTGACTGTGATTGTAAACTATTCCAGATTCATTTTCTGTCAATAAACCATAAGATGACGTTTTATCTTGTTCCCAATATATATTATAATCAGCAGTGTTTATTATATAAAATGATGAATGTGAATAATCTTCTGATGTTGAGAATTTGAAAGGAATTATTGAAGTTGATGCTATAATTTGCCCGCCTGAAAATATAAGACTTGGTACAATTGAAATAATATATATATTTGCTATCACTAACTCATATCTTATATTAAAAGATAATAGTTCATCATCCTTAACTATTATTAATAAATATATATATAATCATAAATATATACTAACACATCCTTCTTTTTCTTGTTCAACACATGAAAAAATTAAATGAAAATATCTAGAACCATTCAGCATATATGGTGGATTAGGAATAACATCATTAAATAAAAATAATAGTGTTTTATTAGATGCATTCAATATATGGCCACTTAAATCTAAAGCAAATGTTTTAACATTATCATCTTCTTCTTTTATTACATTATCAAAGAATTTTTGAAGATTGATATTGATTGAGAAAGATAAATTGTATTTACTATTATCTTCTCCACTGTATGAATATATTACATTTTTTTCATAATAATTGAGATTATAAGTTGGTTGAGTTTCATAAGATTCATTTTTACTTAACATACTAAATACATTATCTTTATATTCATACAGTTTATTTAAATATTCTTCTAGTGAGAAAATTATTGGATACGATTCTATATAAAACAAATCTTCATTGCCTATGCATAAACTCACATATTCAATATAATTCTGACGAATTGGCAAATATTGTAATCTAAAAAAAGTAAATGTTTATATATATATATATATACAAATCTGAGGCTGGAATATAAAATAAATCTGATATTTCATTCATTATTGTCTGTTTATACGAGATAGATTGAGGATCTCTAGTTATTAATGTTAGATAATAACCACAAACACTACAATTTGTAGAATAATCATCACCAATTGTAATAAATGTGTCCTTTATTCCATTAAAACCATCAGCGATATTACTTTGAAATAGCACTCGACTATATGATTCTATCGTATTTTGAATAAACTGGATCTGCTTAATAGCTCTCTTATACACAGTTTGTTGATACTTATTAAAATCTGATTCAGAACAGACATTTGATCTATTTTATTTATAAACATAATCCTTATACGAGAGTTCAACAAATGGTAATAAGAACACAAGAATATAACATGTCAAAAACATCGTTTTATAAAAATTGGGTTAGTCCAAATTTATTTGGGTGTTTGAAAAGAAATCGTTTTTCTTATTTTTATATTCTTTTTATAATTACTATGAAGAGTTTGAATCGTTATGAACGTGATCAAGCAAGATTAGATACTTTTCTAGATGCAAAGAAAAGAACAATAGGAGTATATAGTTAATCTTTACTATATTTTTTTTATAGATTGATGTAGATGCTTTAGATACCATGGTATTGGAAAACACTAGAATAAAAGAAGAAACAAGAGCAAAAGATCAGGCAGTTGGTATGTTTTTAAATGGTTATATTGTTGTTAGATGATATGATCGAAAGAAATAGACAAGCTGCAATACAGGAAGTTGAGAGATTAGAGCAGGAGAAAAGAGATGCCCATTTTGCTCAAGTAAAATATTGGAAATCAAATCAACAGAAATATATGAGTAGAGAATGGGATTTAAATGATCCACGTGCTATAGCTCATGATAAACCTCCAATTTTCAATAATCCTGGTATATCAGCAGCTCAAGAATTTGCTGGAGAAGATCCAAATTAGTATAGTTAGAATAAATATACATATTTATAGTGTTGAAGAATGGCATGAAAAGGGAGAAAAACAAAAACGAGATTTTGAAGAGTTTTTTGCAGACAAAAAAGCCAGAGAAGATAAATATCATGAATTAGAAAAAGCTTGTGATACAAAATTAGAGGAACAAAGATTAGCTGCTTTGAGAGCTGTAGAAGAAGATGAGAGATATAAACGTCAAGTAACACATGAAGTATGGAATGAAAATGTTTTAAAATCTCGTGAGAAACACACCAAAGATTTAATAGACAGAATTAATGATGATCATGAAGTACAACAACAAATATATAATCAATTGCATGATCCAGTTCTTGCAGAATTACAAAGACCAGAAGATATAATGAACAGAGCACCTGGTCAAAGTCACCGTGTAAGAGTTGATATGTATAAAGGCTGGAATCATAATGAAATTAACCAATTATATCAAGATCAAGAGCAACAAAGATTAGATGACATAAGAAGAGCTGAAGAAGCTGCTAGAAAAGATAGAGAATTGAATGAAGCTTTAGAAGAGAAATGCCGAAAAGCTGATGAAGAAAGAAGAAGAAAAGATTATGAAAAACAATTGGCAATGAGAGAAAATCATTTTGAAATGAGAGCTCAAGCAAGATTAGATAAATTAAAGAATAGACAAAGAAATCAAGATATAGGAAAGAATATAATATATGATTCATTTTTTGATAAATTTGGAACAAGCTGTAGGTAATTTATATTTTATATATTATTTGTATATTTTTTATGTTTTATATTGTGAATCAAAATGGAAGAAAAAGTTGTTGCTATTCTTATTTTCTCCTTTTCTCCCCCCCTGGATTGTATATATTCTCTATACTATTTTCAATCTCTTTATATCAACAAATACAAAAAGAAATTGTATAACGTATTTCATATCTATTCTGATCAAGCCACAGTTCGTCTTTCTTCGATTTTCTAAAAAAGATCCCAACAAAAAATGGATAAGAAGAATTGGTACTATACTGTTAAGAAAGAGAGTGTATAATATATGTCAATAATATGAATAGATTGGTCCAATTAGTTTCGAAGAGTTGAAGAGTCTTTATAAAAAGGTATATAGAGGCTTTTTAAAAATATTTAGAATGAATTTACAGAAAAAACTCGTGTGTGGAGTCCAGAATTAGGTGGTAGTTGGCAAAAACTGTTCAAGTATCCAGAATTATTAGAATTATTGAAAGATGATAAAGGAAATGACATTCCAGCTTGTCCAAAAGTCAAAGCAGAAAAAGCAGAAATCCCCAAAAAGTCACCACAAGTAAAGAAAGAAACATTAGTTAAAAATACGAGAGAAGTTCAAGAAGACACAGGCGATTGGTATTGGGTAAAGCACGATCGATTAGGATGGGCTCCAGCACACAAAGAAAACGAAAACGAATACTTATATGAAGATGGATATACAACTCACAAATGTAGAATGAACGAAGTAGTTTATCCTTTAAATAGAAGTCATTTAAATCATTTAGAAGATGATATAGTAATGTTAGATGATATAAATGAAGGGTTTATACTGCATAATATTCGTGAAAGATATAGTCAGGATAAAATATATACATGGGTTGGTGCAAATAAGAGCGTATTAATCTCCATCAATCCCTTTAAAAAATTACCTATATATTCACCTGAAACTATCTCAATTCATTCTCATCCTGATGTCCATAATAAAAAACTAACTCCTCACGTTTATGATATAGCACATAATGCTTATGAAGATCTATTACTAAATAATGAAAATCAATCTATTTTAATTAGTGGCGAAAGTGGTAGTGGAAAAACTGAATGTACAAAACAATGTTTACAGTTTTTAGCAGAAGTTGCTGGTAGTGATGATGGTGTAGAACAAAAGATATTAGAAGCTAATCCAATCTTAGAAGCCTTTGGAAATGCTAAAACTGTAAGAAATAACAATAGTTCGAGATTTGGTAAATGGAGTGAAACTCATTTTGATAATAATGGTAAAATCTGTGGAAGTTTAATAATCAATTATTTACTGGAAAAAAGTAGAGTTGTTATACAGCAAAAGAATGAAAGAAATTATCACATCTTCTACGAATTTTTATCAAAGAAAGAGAATAGAGATAAGTATGATTTAGGAGATGCAAGTGAATACAAATACACCCGTGTATGTACTGAAGCAGATGGAATAGATGATGAATTAGAATATGATAATGTGATGAAATCAATGAATATATTAGGTTTTGAATCAGATGAAATTGATTGGATTAAAGATATGATCGCTGCTGTGTTATTATTAGGAAATCTTGAGTTTGATAAAGGTGAAGAAAATGGTTTAGATATTTCCATTATTAAGAATCATGAGTTGATTAATAAGATCAGTAAATTATTAGGAGTTCCAGCAAGCGAATTAGAAAAATGGTTAACTCACAAAGAGTTTAAACCACCAGGAGTTGAAGCAATTATTCAACCAACAAATCCTAAGGAAGCTAAAGATAATACAGATGCAATTGCTAAGGAGATATATTCAAGTCTATTTAATTGGTTAGTAGAAAGAATTAATAAATCAGTGAAAGGAAAAAGAGGTAGATTTATTGGTATATTAGATATTTTTGGATTTGAAATATTTGAAAAGAATTCATTTGAACAATTATGTATAAACTATACGAATGAAGATTTACAACAACATTTCAACCACAGTACATTCACTGAAGAAGAAGCTGTTTATAAACGTGAAAATATCAATTATGAACATATCAAATTCATTGATAATCAACCTATATTAGATATAATTGATAAACCTGAAGGCATATTCTTTTATTTGAATGAAATGAGGAGAGTTCCAGGTGGAAATGATAATAAATTATTAAACCAAATACTCAACCATTTCAGTAGTCAAAGTAAAATTATTCATAATAGTACCAAACCAAATTGTTTTGTTTTAAATCATTATGCAGGTCCAGTTACTTATGATATTAGTGGATTTTTAAATAAAAATAGTGATTTCTTATTACCTCGTTTATATGAATTACTAAGTGAATCTAAGAATCCACGAATTGGAATGTTATTTCCAATGGAAAATATTGAAACAAAAAGAAAAATTACAATTTGTATTCAATTCCAAAAACAACTCAGTGATTTAATGACTAATCTAAAGAAAACTTACAGTCGATATATTCGATGTATTAAACCTAATAATGATAAAGTATCTAATGAATTTGAAAGTGTTATGTGTTTGGAACAATTAACGTATAGTGGAGTATTTGAAGCAGTAAAGATTCGTAAATTAGGATATCCATTTAGATTAACACATAAACTAGTACATATATATTATTATTATTATTATTATTATTTATTTATTTTAATAGTTTGTTCATCGATATAAATGTGTAATGATTAATGAAAATGGAAAATGGACTAAATTCCGTAGTAAAGATGTATTAAGTCAAGTAAAAGAAATCTTAGAAAAGATACCTGATGCAAAAGAAGGAGTAATGATAGGTAATTCAATGTGTTTATATAAATCAGATATTCATCGAATATTAGAAGATGCTAGAAATAACAGTATATAATTATTAATATAATATAATGTATATATAGAACTTGATACTCTTTGTCCAATAATTCAAAGTTTTATTAAAGGAGTTTTTACTAGAAGATATATGAAAATAATCAAGCAATCTAAATTAGAGCGTAAATTCAATGAAGCTATTGAAAGTCAAGAAATTGATCAATTGAATGAAGTGATTAATATATATAATGAGAAATTAGGTAGTTTAGCAAGTGTGATAAGTATAAAACCGAATTTCTATAGAGAAGCAATTCAGTTGAAGAAAGATTTACAATTATGGTTGAATTTAAGTAGTAAACTCACTCGTTTACTTGGTAAAAACATTGATGATAATTATGATGGAATTGAAAGACTGGTAGATGAAGCAGAAAAAATAATAAACTGTCCACACAGTGTTGAACAAGAAAATATCTACAAAAGAGCAAAGAAAACATTAAAGGAATATATTGGTCATAAAATCGAACCATTAGCTGAAGAAAGTATATTTTACTTAGACAAAGAACAAATGTTGAATGTAAAAAGAATGTGTGAAGAAAATAATAATTATCGAAGTGAAAAGATTGATGAAGTTAATCGATTATTGAGAATGGATGAAGTAAGTTTCATGGAATTAGAAAAGAAGAAAGCCTTAGAACTACAAGATCCTATTCGATTAAAAAATAGAACATGTCATATAGAAATGAAGAAATTAGAAAATCAAGAATTAACCTATATATGGAATGAATATAGTAGATTTAGAGATGCTTCAGAATTTTCTCATTCTTCAATCAATATATTCAATCGTAAACACTATTATGAAACAATGAAATGTTATTCTAACAAAGGAATTCCAACTTCATTATTGCAAATCAATGATATACCGATAGTTAAACAAGCAATATTATGCTTCAAATGTGTGAGAGGTTATATGGGTGATAAAAAGTATCAATACCCTGAACAATGTAGTTATGAATTATTACAATATGGTTATAAAGTAAAAGAATTAAGAGATGAAATATACTGTCAAATATTGAAACAATTAGATAAAAATAACAATCATGAATCTATCAATAAAGGTAAAGAGCTGTTAATGTTACTAATTCAAACATTTTTACCATCTGCTGATTTCCTGCCTTATCTAATCGTCTATTTTATTCGAGAGAATTATATTCATGATTATATCTCCTTTATTCATATAACAGAATATGAATATGATGGAATAATCAAAGAGATTCCTAAACTAGAAGATGTTAGTAGAATGATTGAAAGATTTAAAACCAATAATAACAATCGAAGTAGATTTAGTGTTGATTATACAGTCGAACATAAAGGTGAATTTATTCCTCAACAACCTAAGAAAGTATCAAAAGTTAAAGTTAATGATGATGATGATGATGATGATGATGATGATAGTAGACATAAAATGAATAGTAAAAAAAACAGTCATTCAAAACCTAAACATTCAAAATCTGATTCATCTGATTCTGAAGAAGAAAAAAATGTAAGACCAACTCCTCAACCAAGAACCTCTGGTAAAAATAAAGATGATGTGAATGAAGAAGAAGAAGAAGAAGATATAAAACCTAAAGCTCAAGTGATGTATAATTTTGATGGAGGTGAAAAAGGAACAATTAGTGTGAAGAAGAAAGAAATTGTGAAAATATTGAAACAAGATAATCCTGATTGGTGGAAAGTAGAGACTGATGAAGGTAAGAGTGGTTTTGTACCAAAATCTTACTTAAAACCGATTTAATAATCACTTTTGAATATTGTTATCTCAATATATTTTTATAATATTGTGTTTTATAAATAAAAATATATGTAATGATGTGATTTATGACAAAATAAACTCAAACCTAGTAAATAAAAGCTTGAGATCTTTCATCAATCTGCTTTTCAGTTTTCATCCTGTAGCTTTTATTATAGTAATTATTTATTATAAAATATGCTACCTCTAAACAGTTCGTTGAAAAAGAGCAAATTTGGGGTATGTTTATTTAATTATTTGTTCTTCTATAGTTATTAAGCAATTATATATATAAAGATAAGCTATTAAGAGCTGAAAATGAAGAAGATGGATCAAATGAATTATTAAAAGTAATTAGCGTGAAAGAGATGAATCCAAAAGTAGTGGTTGAAATAGTTAATAAAATGAGTAAGATTAATAGATTGAATTTTAAAGGTTTAATGAAATATAAAATTATTGAAGTAAAAGAGAAGAAATTACATCGAGTGATGAAAGAGTATAGAGTAAATTTGGATGAAATAGACCCTGTGAAATATTTTGAAGAGTATGGTCCATTTGAAGTATTAAATGGGATATTGATAGCATTAAAGAGTTTAGATGAAGTTGAAACAATTCATAGTGATTTAAAACCATCCAATATTTTTTTGAATGATGAAAATGAAGTAATAATAAGTGATTATTTAGAAAATTTGTTATATAAAGGAAAGAAGGGTAAAAGAGTGAGAAAAGAAGAAGATTTGTGCTTTGTTTGTGTAGATGAATTATTAGGAAAAGAGTTGGATATATCAAGTGATATTTGGAATTTTGGCTTAATATTTTATTATATTAAGAGTGGTAAATATCCATTTTTTAGTTCTTCTATGCTGCAAACAATGAAGAACATAGAAAATATAAACTATAAACCATTAGAATGTGAGTATAATGATGTATTAAACTCATTCTTATGTAAAATACTACTAAAAGAAAAGAAAGATCGAATGAAACTCAATGAGGTGATGTATGAATTAAAAAGTATATAATGTGGATAATATAATATAATAGAAATAAATGAACCTCGCCTTAAAGTTACAGTTATAAAATTAGCTAATGATTTAAATATATAACATTTATATATTGTAGAAAACAAAATCGACAATGAAATTGATAGATGTATGAAGCTGAAACATAGTGGAATGTACTTTGGAGGTTGTATATGTATATATTACATTATTTAGTTAAAATGGGAGATGATGGGATGAAATATTTAGTCTCTACATTAATTAGTGTGGAAGGTATGAAGTTTATAGATGTTCAAAGTATTAATGTTTCAATTTTAGTTTTTTAGATAATAACATTACTTCAGTTGGATTAAATATATACTCAGAATGTTTTAAATTGTTTAGAGATATGGAAAGGCTGATGTTAAATAGCAATTCGATTGGTACTAAAAGTTTGAAAGTATTTTCAGAGAATTTACATTTCATTCCTAAGTTAAATTACATGGGATTTGAAGGTATTCATTTTTTATCTCATTATCACATATATTTTATATTAGGAGGTAGAATAGGAGATAATAACATTGGTTTCATAAGTTCACATTTTAAAGATATACCTAATTTGAATAAGTTAATTCTTACAGGTATATATATATATTTGAATCTAATATATTAAATAGCATGTGCAATAAGTGACAAAGGAGTGAAGTATTTGTGTCATTATATACATTATTTATCAAAATTGAAAGAATTATATTTAAACTGTAATGAAATTAGAGATGACGGAGGTGAAATTCTTATCAACAATCTTTTCAAATGTAAATCACTTCAATATTTTTCTATAAAAGAGAATAAACTGACAAATTATGATGATTTTATAATGAGATTGAAAAATAAACATCCTAATAGAGATTTAAAAGTAGATTAATATAATAATATTAATTTGGTTTTTTAGATTTGGCTGTTGATGAATGAGATTCTGATTTTCTACATCTACACAACAATATTCCAATTGCTACTACTATTACTACTATAACAGCGCTATTATTAATCCTATTATTATACCTTTTATCAACAAACTATTATCATTATCATCTTTATCTCTTTCGTTATCATGATTTGTTGGATATATGGTTTTGTCTTCAACATTTGTTATATTTAATGCAAATTCATGAAATATTGTTTCTACTGGTGATGAATGAGCTTTCTCTTTGATTATTTCTATAAGTTTACTTGAATCATTTTTTAATTGATATGCTGTATTAAAGAATTCATTGTTCGAAGATTCTGTAGATAGTTTTATAATCACTTCAACATTCATTTCATTTTCTAAACCTCTTAAAATAACTAGCTCTATTTCATCTCTTTTTATTGTTATATCTACTTTAAAGTATATTTCGATAATTGAATCTTTCATAATATTTTTATCATTTTCATTCATTGCTGGGTTGAATAATAAAGGGACAGGGCAGTGGCGGGACAAGGGCATGTCCCGGGCAAAAATTGAAAGGGGCGTCCTTTATACTATCTAAAAATAGAAAAGGGTACAATTTGCCCTTTTCAATTATTTTATTTATATTTTTATATTTTGTGCGATTTTAGGGATATTAAACGCTATAAAAATATTTATTCTTTTCATAATTATGTATTATTATCTTATAACAATAACAAACAATAATATTTCATTATAATAATAGCCTTAAAAGTAAGGGCTTTGAGATCCTTCATCACTAGAACTTTCATTTTCATCACTAGAACTTTCATCTTTATCACTAGAATTTTCATCACTTAAACCTTCATCGCTAGAACTACCAGAACTTTCATCTTCATCACCAGAACATTGATAATCTAAAGTGTCATATGCTATATTGTTATCAATTTCATTCAGCACATCTAAATTATATTCTTCTTCACTAATATCATTATCATCTTCATTTCTATCTTTTTCTTTGTTTTTTTCTTTTAATAAATCATATTTTATTCTTAAAATATTATTTATAGTATTAAGCTGTAATTTATTTCTAATATGATTATGAACTATTCCCTCAATACTAAATGAACGTTCAATAAATGAGCTTGTGACAGGAATAGTTGAAAGAATATCATATAGCTTCTTAACATTTGGGTAAAAAACTCCATACATATTGTACCATATATTAGTTGATATCTTTTTCGAAAATATATCTGAAGGGCACTTTTTGGAGTATGGTTTTCTTCTTTCAAAATGATATATCTCATTTAATGCTTTCTGATTTAAAATAGGGCTGAATTTAGATAATATATATCTTTATATATTATCCTTCTCCATGTCTGAAAATTTATGTTTACTGTTTATGTCTAAAAATTCATATAGAGCTAAAATGCTGTAGTTTGCATGTCTAGTCTCTTTTTTTATAATGTCTTTAATAAGTTCTTTTTCACTTGATGACCTTTTCATTAACTTTCTTTTAATTTTGGTCAATATTCTGAAACCATCATTTAATGTAGATGAATCTTTGCATAATAAGTGTATATTTGTGGAAATATATTTTGCAATCTTGTAGCATTCTTTAATTTCTGGTATATCTTCTTCCTTTAATAATTTTATCTGTAATAAAATTTCTTTATTGAGTAATATTTTTCTAAATACATCGCTATAGCTTGACCATCTCGTATCACAACCCTTGCGTATTTGGATATTTTTTTGTATAATTGAATATATAGTTTCTCTAATCTTTTGATTATTATTTAACTTATGAATAATGTCATTACACATGACTATCACTTTTTTGTATTTCTCTATTTCGAATACTTTTTTACTGATTAAGTTTAGGATGTGTGCTAAACATCCAAACTTTAATACAGGTCTATTTATTTTTTTCTCTAAAATACTACTTATCTTTTTCATGGTGTAGTTGTTATCACTACTCACAGCAACAATGTTTTTAATATCTAGTTTATACTTCACTAATGTTTGAATTATTAATTCCACTATATTTTCTGATGTTTCTCGTTTATGTAAATAAATGGATTCCAAAAACGAAATATCACTGCTTTTCTTTATTGCCAAATTAATAACGTTTTCATTGGTTACTGATTTCCAAGCGTCCACAATTATACATATTTTACTGTTATCTACAATTTCCTTTACTATTCTTTCTGCTTCTTCGTTCATTGATGCTTTTATTTTGTTTATTGTTATTGACTTTGTAGTTGGATTTAATGCATATATTAGATTTTTAAAGGATTTAGATTGTATGGTTCTGAAAGCTAAGTTATTTTTTATAAGATATTTGGTCACCATTAAGTTTATTGCACGTTCATCATATCTCAATTCTGTAAGTTTTGATTGGATTAGCTTTTCACTACATCTAATTTAATAAATATAATAAATATATTTATACTTTTTGTAATGACGTTTCAAATTAGTGCAATGAGCAATAATCATTGCCTTGCACCTTCTGCATTGAATTCTGTTGTATTTTTCAAGGGGTTTCTTTAACACCACATCTTCATTAAAGTATCTATACACAGCATCTCTCGTTTTACCCATATACAATTGAAATGCAAAATGATAGCTCGAAATTCTCAAACCATTTTCTAAGTATTCAAATAATTGCTTGAAATACATTAAGTAGTATGCAAAATATACTAAATAGTAATTTTGAAATAGTTTTTCTATTAGTTTATGAAATATATTATGTTATTATCATAACAAGTACTATTGATTATCAATTAACTGAAAATACCCATTCTATAGCTATACTTCTTAATTATCTATATGATTATGTATAATATACAAAATTATTTATTATATAAATTACATTTATGTTCAGTGACGTCAATCACCTTGAAATGTACATAATGTATATATATGCATATCAGAATATGATATACAGTATGTATATTCTATATAATTAGTATATATGCATAAACATATGATATTATATAATCATAAGAAAAGTAGATGACTATTATGTTATAATACACAATAATATATCCTTTTTAACATATGTTAGTATATCTAGATGATAATATGGAAAAGTTATAACAAAAAATCAGAAAAAATATACTACAGCATAACACATGCTAATATTACTATGCCCGAGCAGTAAGGGGCAGGCTTCTTTTCAGCTGAAAAAAAAGGGGCAAAAATAGGGCAAAATTCGAAAAGGACGCCCTTTATCGAACCCAGATTCATTGTAGATGATGTAATATTGGAGATTATTATTAAGATTGAAACTACAGGTGTATTAGGAGATGGAGTAGTTGTTGGATTTGGTGTAGATGGTTTGAGAGTAGTTGGATTGGATGTGGTTGGTATTGAGGTTGTGGGATTAGGTTTTGAGGTTGGATAATTGATCTTCTCTTCTACTTTTGTTACTTCTACTTCACAATTTTTGAGTATTGTTTCTTCTTCACTCAAATCAGTTTTGGCTTTGATTTCTTCATTCAATTCATTAGAATCTTTCAAGCTAATTGCTACAAAGAATATTTGTGTTTTTGTTGATTCTTCTGGAACTGTTATTATTACTTCGATATTTAGTTCATTAGCTAATTTTCGCAATAATATTCTTCTGTTATTCATAACTACTTCAACATCTTCTCTTCTTAATGTTATACCTGCTTTCTTATATATATCAATTATTGAATCTTTCATGATATTCTTATCATTTATACTCAATTCGGATATTGTTGAAGAGACAAGATTGGTGATTTTAATTTCAATACTGATTCTTTCAATGTATTCATTAGGTAAGGTAACTATTATTTTGTTGGTTTGTTCTTTTACTTCTAAAGATTCGTATATAGGCAATATCAACATAACAATAAAGGTGACTATTAATATAATATTAACTAAATATACTCATAAATCCCTTCATGATTGCAAATTCGAACAATAAAACAATGAAGGCTTGATTGTATATTTGATGATTTTTTACATGATTTTTACAAAATGAAAATTTCTTAATACAATTCAATAATTCTATATATTTCTCAAAATCACTCAAATTCTAGAAATTTTGCATTCATCTTAAGAAATCTACTTTTAAACGTTTAGGAAATTCATTTCTTAATTTTTAATCATCTTTGATAAATCTAGTTCTGTATCTGTTTAAAATACCAAAATGACCGGTGCTGTATAAAATATATCATTAAACACATAAACACTAGCTGTTAGTTGATATTCTACAAATGCATTACTTTACTCAAAACAATAACAACAATCAAAATTATCTAATACTATCAAACTACATTAACAATATCAAAGTTCTCTATAATCTATTTGTTTTATTAATGAAATGTGACAATCTTTGATGTTCAAATCTATTCCATTATTATTTTTGAATTCATACTAGAAAAATCATATTTTCTGTTATATTCTTTCCTTTTCTTTCTAATACAATAGTTCAAATAATATCTTAATTCTTCATTTGACCAGCATACATTATTCATTTGTATAAATGGATATTCTTCTTTTTCTAATGATTTTGAACAAATTGCTTTTAATCCTGTCATTCTAATATAATTTCCATTTAGAAATATTATTTTACATTCTTTAATTGAACCTATTCTATCTGTTAATAATAACACACTGCCATCATATAATGACATGTTACTCAGATTCATCATCTTATAATCTACTAACATTTCTAGATTGTTTAATAATAATCTAAATCCATCATTCCAAATTGGATTATCTATGAACAAACATTAAATATTTCATATATATAATAATAATATAGATACTATGAACAATAATATTTTCTAGACTACCAGTTTCTATCACATAATTCATTAAATATTCTATTCCAGATGAATCTATATCATTATCATTTATATAAAGACTTATTTTTCTACGAATTCTTTATAAACCTTCAATTACATATTTCAATCCAGTTGATGATAATCTCATTTCTATTGAATATTAAATAATGAAATCAATACTTGAACAATTTATTCCAAAACAATTTATTAATAAATATATGTGTGATGATAATATTTTCATTCCTACATCGCCTATCTCATTTCCATATAATACAATCTCTTTCAGATTTGGAAATGTAGATAAATTGTTAATCAGTATTTCTACACTTTTATGGGTTAGTTTATTATCTCATTATTTATATTGATAATTTAATTTTTAAGATTATAATTTGACCATTGTGTCTTATATGATAAAATTCATTCCATGTTCAACTTTACATTTGAGTGATTTTACCCATCAAAACAAATTTGCTAAGAAAAATAACTATTTATTATATTCAATAACCACACTTCGGACATAATCTTCTGAATATATTCCTTTCATATTTTAAACCTCTCTTTATTGCTATAAAATTAAAGCAAAATCCTAATTTATTACCACCAAGGTTTGCATAATCAACAAAATATTCATTCATATAAATTACATTTCCAACATCAAGATATACATTATATCCACAATTTGTAATTTCTTTTACTATGGATTTCCATGTTAAATTTGAATCAACTGTTTCCCAATCCTTGTTATATTCGAAATACAAATACTTTATTTTCTTTTTCATAAACAAATTCAATGAATTCTTTAAAATAATTCCATCAAATCCTTCTGTATCGATTTTTATGAAGAATAATTCCTTCTTGCCATTTTCAGTATAAAAATCATATAAAGTACTTGTATTAATGTATTGATATATGTAATAATCATCATGTAACTTTTCAAGTGAAGATCTATCAAATATTACATCATTTTCTCTGCCTAATTGTGTATAAAATGGTATATTACTTTCGGTAGTATTTGATATTGCAATATTTAATAACTAAAATAGAAGAACATTGTATATATACCTTCACATTTGTGTAATCTTTCATAGTCCACTGTAACGATTTAAAAACAGGTTCAAATGGTTCAAATGCATAAATTATAGCATTAGAATCAATATCTGCAACATATTTTGAAAATTCACCTTGATTTGCACCAATATCTATCCAAACTGAAGTAAAATACGATTCTTTATCATATTCATATACTAATGACGCAAAATCAAACAAATTATTGTTTAAATTAAAACTACAACCTTCATATTTGTCTTTAAGTAAACTTTCTAAATTAGCTTTAGTTAAATTGGGTGTCCATTCACACATAGCATTATATACAAATATTAAAAATAAATATAACCTAGTATAAGACATAAACAGCATCTCAATTATCTAAAAATATATTCGTTTTATTTATTTTTATTTTTTGTTTTATTCATTAGACTAACCATTAAAATGGTAAAACTTAAAAATACATAAACAAAATTTAAAAAAGAAAGAAATTAATAAACAAACTGACGATTTTCTTCACTTTTATCACCATAAGGATTTGAATCATTAAACTTTTGTCTTTTACTTGGTTTTTTACTTCTATCTCGTACTGAAGGACCTGTAGTTTTAAACACTGATAAATTTACATGTGGAGGAGTAGTAAAACCAAATGCTTTAGAAACTCCATTCAAATCTATATTATTAATATTAAATATATCTTTTAATGAATGAGAAGCATAAGACATTATATATGATTTATATGCTTCTTTTGCAGATTTATATAAATAGAAATTCTTTGAAATTAATTTTTCTAATTGACTTTGAACTTTTGCAATTTTATTTTCAGGAAATTCATATTCATTCAAAGCAACTTTAGCATCTTTTAGATACTTCAAAAATCCTAATTCTTCAGCTGTTAAAAACAATAATGCTTTACCACTTCCTTCAGCTCCTCTTGCTGTTCTACCAACTCTATGAATATACTCTTTTGGATCATCTGGAGGATCAAATTGTATGATCCAATCAACACTTGGAATATCTAAACCACGAGCAGCTACATCTGTACAAAGTAAAATTCCATTCTTCATATTACAAAATTCAAAAAATGTTGAAGTTCTTTTGCTTTGTTTCTGTTTTCCATGAATATCTAATACAGGAATATCAATATAATTCAACAATTCACTATGAAATTTGACAGAGTTACAACTTGAAAAGAATACCATAATCTTTTTACTTAAATTCTTTTTTAAAAATGTATATAATAGCAAAAATCTTTTACTACTTTCACATATGACAAATCCTTGTTCTAAGTTACTCACTGTAGCTAATTTTGCAGAATCATCAACACCCACATATACTGGACTATTCTATATATTCATTAAAATAATAAATAAAAAAATAATATATATATATATATAATATTATACTTTTAAAGCAAGTTTACTTAATCCATCTACCTTTTTATCTTGCGTAGCAGAAAATAACATAGTTTGTCTATTCTTCGGTAATAATCTAATGATAGATTTCATATCTTCTTCAAAACCAATTTGTAATATTCTATCAGCTTCATCTATCACTAAACATTGTAAATTACTATATTCAAATCCAGCTGTATTTTGTAAATGATCTAATAATCTACCAGGTGTACAAATTATTATTCCAATTCCCTTTACCAGTTTACTCGCTTCAGTTTTACGATTTGTTCCACCCATACAAACACCATAAGTTATTGATTCTTTATTACATAAATCATCTAATACACTGTATATCTGTAGAGCTAATTCTCGAGTTGGAGTAATAATTATTGCACCAGTACCTTGACGTTGCTTGAATTTCACTTTCTTTAATAGTTCCACAACTGGGATTAAGAATGCTAATGTTTTACCAGAACCTGTTTTGGCTGAACCAATTAAATCTTTTCCTGATAATAATGGAGGTATTGCTTTTGCTTGGATTGGAGTCATATTTATGAAACCCATTGCTTTTATTGATTCACTTATGGATGGTGATAATTCAAGTATATCAAATGGTTCACCCGTGCTAAATGCATCTTTTTTAATAATAGTTTTCTTTTGTTTCTCTTTCTTTATTTCTTTTTCTTCATTTTCTTTAATCTCTTCATCTTCTATATGTTTTTCATCACTTTCTTCCTCATTCACTATTTCTGCTTCAGAAACAGGTGATTCTTCAGACTGTTCTACTGATACATCTTCAATTCTTTCTTGTTCTATTGAAATGAAATAATAAATTCATTAATTAGGAATATACCTTCTTCTTCTTCAAGTGATTTAGTTCTTTTTCTCTTTTGATTCTTATCTTTTCCCATTTTTTATTGAAATGCCAAAATGGTTTGTCTTATCAAATCTGTAAATGTAAATTGACATTGTCATTCTTTTCAATTTAAAATGAGCAGTGAAGATGGAATAACCTTGTTTTCATCAAAAACAAAATCACAGGAACAAATTAAAACAGTATCAAAGAAAGAAGAAATGAAAAATGAAGTAGTTGAAGATAATGAACCAAAATTAAAGTCATTTAGTAAAATAGGTTTGAAAGATTGGATCATAAAAGCAATTAATAGGATGGAAATAAGAAAGCCAACAGATGTTCAAGTATTGTTGTTTCTTTTTAACTCTAAATAGTTTTATTGCATTCCAAAAATACTAGAAGGAAGATCAGTAGTAGCTCGTTCACAAACTGGTACTGGTAAAACAGCTGCATTCGCATTACCAATATTACAAACTCTCTATGATGATCCATATGGTATATATGCATTAATCTTAACACCAGTCAGAGAATTGGCAATTCAAATATGTGATCAATTTGATGTATTTGGTGATAACATGGGAACTAGAATCTGTCAAATTATAGGAGGAACAGATATAGTCAATCAATCAATAGAAATACAATCCAGACCTCACATAGTAGTAGCAACACCAGGTAGATTATATGAACATATAAAAGAAAATAGCAGTTTGTTCAAATCATTGAAATACTTAGTTCTAGATGAAGTTGATAGATTATTAACTCCTTCTCTATATCCAAAAGTGAGGGAAATTTTAGATTTATTACCTAAAAATAGAATAGAATTATTATTCTCTGCTACTATTTCACCTGCTGTTGAAGAATATACTCAAACTTATTTAAAAGATCCATTTATATACAATGCAACTAAAACTGATACAGTAGTTAATACAATTGAACAATTGTATTTGTTTATTCCAGAACAAGTTAAATTATGTTATTTAATATATTTAATAAAGAATTATGGTCCATATATTTTACAAGAAGGAGAAGAGAAAGAAACTCACAAGAAAAAGAGTAATAAAAAACCAGGAAAGAAAAGAGCAGAAAAAGAAGATAAAAATCAAAATATCAATCCTGATTGTGGATCAATGATTATATTTGCTAGTACAGTCAAACAAGCTCAATTAGTGCATGAAGTATTGGATGTAATGAATGTATTTATTATTTATTATATTTAAACTAGATTGATAATGTTGTAATGCATAGTGTTTTAAATCAAAGAAGAAGATTAGCTTCACTTGGGAAATTTAAAGCTCAAATAAGTAGAGTATTAGTTGCTACTGATGTTGCTAGTCGTGGATTGGATATACCAACTGTATATATATATTGTTGTTATTGTTATTGTTTAATAGGTTGATTTAGTTATTAATTATGATATTCCAAGAGATCCAAGAGATTATATTCATCGAATAGGTAGAACAGGAAGAATAGGGAAATTAGGAAAGAGTATATCATTAATCACACAATATGATATTCAGTTAATACATCAGATTGAAAAACACATTGGCTCTGAATTAGCTAAGATGGAAGATGTAGAAGAAAGTAAAGTGATGTTGTTAATAAATAAAGTGAATAGAAGTGAGACAGAAGCAAATCAAAGAATGATTGATTATGGGTTTTTAGATGAATATGAACAATGGCAGAAGAGGAATAATAAAGGTAAAAAGAGAGAGAATGAGAATAAAGAAGGATCGGAGAAAAAGAAGAAGAGAAAAACGGAAAAACCATCAGAATAGTAATTTATATCGTTTATTGATTTTGTATATTTGTTTATACTTGTTCTTAACAAAAGTTCAATAAATGAATGTATTATTAATAATTAAAACTTTATAGTGACATTAATTTCATTACTATATTCTTGCAAATTTAATGTAACTGATATTCTAGCTGGATAACCGGATTTCTTCAATTTTGGATCATCGTTTTGTTGTGGAGGAAGTGCAGGGAATGTTGCTTGAATTGTCTTACAATCATCAGAACATGTTCCATCTACATACACAGGCTCTAATAGATAATCTGAAACGATTTTAAATTTGATATCTTTTGATTGGACAAATCCATTTCCTGTGAAATTAACACTTCCATCTGGTTTGAGTGTGTTTGGTTTTGCTGCTACTAATTCGGGAATTGCTATTTATAATAAATAATTATATATACGTAAATATGTATAAACAATTTCATCAGATAATTGTATATTCTCATATTGATTTAATGAAACAATCAATTTCATTATTGGATCAGTGACGATAATCTCAGGTTCAGGTGTTACTTCTTCACCAGCAGCTGTTGCAGTTTCTGACATTCTTGGTGATTCTTTCTTAGCATCTTTTTTACCTTTCTTTCCTTTATCAGGTTTAGCTTTCTCAGCTGCTTTTCCTTTTGGTTGAACTGCTTCTGGAGGTGGTTCAATTTCAATTAATTTTGGTGTAGTAAATTCAATACATTGCTTTTCAACATTAAATACAGCTGGAAGAGTTTCTTCTTGTGTTTTTGACTTGATTGTGACTTTAATAAACTCTGATTGTTCTGGTGTTAATTCATGTAATATTGGAGAATTAGGAATAATTGATACAAGTGTTCCTCCTTCTTTCTGACCAAATCTTGGAGAAATATCTGTAAATTCTCCTGAATATACAATGTATGGATATGTGTTAGAGTAATTTCTACCATTACATGTAATTGAAGCTTCGTATTGTCTTAAACAATCTTTCTTTACTTCTGGAGCTGTCTCTTCTTTTTTATTTTCTTCTTCTTGTTTTTCTTCATCTCCTTCTTCTTTTGTTTCTTCTTTTTCTTCTTTCTTTTCCTCTTCTTCTACTTCTTCCTTCTTTTCTTCTCCACCTTCAGCTGATGTTTCATTATTATCTTCATTACCTTCTCCTCCTTCTTGTGGTTGTTGTGATGGTAAATTATTCTTTTCAAATGTTGGTGGTGGAGGAATACAAGTCATATCTAATTTAGGAGCTGATAAAGTAAGTAAATTACCATTGACAAATTCACAATCATAATGTGTAACTTCTTCACCATACTGTAATCTCAATTGATGTGTCAAACCTGAAACAAATCCACTTCCATTTATATTTAATAAATAACCACCTTCACTGGATATATAACCTGGAATAACTGACTTTAATTTAATATCGAAGAATATAAATTCAAATCCTTCAATATCATCGAAATTCATTCCATTCATTGCTATTTTGACTTTACATCTCATTGGTTTTTTAATTGGGAAATCTAACACTGGAGTTGTACATTGTAAAATCTTTAATGTTGGAATATTACTGAATTGCTGTTGTTGTTCCTCTAATTGTTGTTGTTGTTCAGGTGGTAGTAATTGCTCTTGTTCTACAGAATGTTCTGGTTGTTGTTCTTCAACTGATTGTTGAGTTTCTTCTTCTGGTTGTTGTTGTTCTGGTTGTACATTTTCTTGTGGTTGTTCTTCCGACTGTTCCATCGGTTGTTCTTCTAATTGTTGCTGTTCTACTTGTTGTTGTTCTTCTAATAGTTTTTGTTGTCTTTGTTCTTCTGCTAATTGTTGTTGTTGTACACTTAGTTGGAATAATCTCTCAGCTTCTTGTTGTGCTCTTATCTCCTGTAATTGTTCTTGCAACTCTGGATAATCTTTCAATATTGGTTCACATGCTATATATACAAATAATAATAAATATATAAATAATATATTTATACATGGATCTGTTATTGGTACTTCATTCATAAAAGCTTGAATTACTATTTGATGTGGTTCTGTTGATTCTGGTTCTTCTTCTACTTCTTCTCCTCCTTCTGGTTGCTGTTGTTGAGATTCAGATTGTTGTATTTCACTTCCTAATTCATTCATGTTCATCTTTTCATTTACTTCTCCTTCTTTATTTTCTTCATTCACAAACACTGTTTGAGCTTTTGAATCATCTGTAGATGGCATTTCACTTACTTTACCTTCACTCTGTTCTTCATTCATTATTTCCTTTTTACTTTCATTTTCTTCATCTTCATCTGAACTATTTGATATAATTTCTTCTTCCTCTTCTTCTTCCACTTTTGGTTCTTCTTTAGGAGGTTGTTCAATAATCTCTTCAAACATAATTTTAATATTATCGGTTGGAGCTTTTCCATAACTTGTAGCATAAAATGAAATGATAGTTGGTATATCACATTGGCAATTAACTGGAATAATATTGTTGATCTTTGGAGTAACATAATATTCAAATTGAATTCCTTCATCTGTAAAATCTTCACCATTCAAACAAATATCAATTGAAGCAGCGATTGATAACTCTTTTGCAGCATCTTCTTCTTTCTTTCTTTTTCTTTCTTCTTCTTCTTTTTTAGCTTTTTCTCTTGCACTATTCTTTCTAGAACTATCTTCATCTGTGTCTGTTTCTTCCTCTGAATCACTCATTTCTATTTTAATCTCTTCTGGCTGACAAGGAGGTGTATTACATGTAATTGTATCACTTTCAGGATCATAAAATCCAGTGATATATTGCACAGGTTGTTGTGGACCAAAATTGAATCTTACAGTGATTGGAATATTTAGATAATTAAAGAAACCACATCCTTTTAATACGATTGGAGAATCACCAGCTAATGGTCCAGTGGATGGAACAATTTCAGAGATATAAGTTGGTACAAATATTAACATATGTTGATAACCGATTGATACATGATTAGTGAGGTAATTGTCTTTATAATTCAATAATGTTGGTGGTAGTATATTCGTATCTGATATTAATCTATTATTAATAATAATAATCATTTATACACATCTTTGTATTGATTAAAAACAGGTGTATTTCTATAACCCATCACCCAAACATGACCTTCAAAATCAACAACTGAACTAACATTGTTTGAACATGAAATATCATAAAAATCACCAATTGTTTCATTGATTATTAATTTCTGTGGTCCTAAGATAAGTTTTTGTTCTTTTGGAAAGCCTAATTGACCAAACAACTACATAAATAAATAAATAAATAATATATACATTTGATCCCCATCCAAATACTTCTCCTTCTGTAGTTCTTGCCATTGTATGAGCAACACCACATGAAATATCTTCAAACTTCCTATCTTCGCCAGATACAATAAATAGTGGAAAATATGATCTATTTTTATTTCCACTTCCCAATTGTCCTAAATTATTATTCCCAAATGTATATAATGAACCATCTTCAGTTAAAACAACAGTAAAATCAGCTCCACAAGCCACTTTCTTTACATTTTTACCTGTAAAAAATGATATGTATGTTGGTTTTAGTGTAATTCCTTGTGGATAATTATCGTTCATTGGACGACTGTAGAATAAACCAGTCTGACCTTCAAATCCTCTACCCCAAGTGTAAATTCCACCAGTTTTAGTTACACATGCACAGTGTGTTTCACTACATGCAACTTGAGTAACATGAAATCGAGAAATCATATCTATATTATGTGGTATTAGTAAATCATCTAAATGACCATGTCCTAGTTGTCCACTTTTATTTATTCCCCAAGAATATAATTTACCATCTTCATCTAGTAATATTGCAAAGTCTTTTGAGAAAGTTATAGAAACAACTTTTAAAGAATCAAATATTTGTTCCATTTCACTTCCAGGTTCTGGACCACCACAAACCCAACTTATTTTTCCTTGGTCTGATATAACTGCAGCTCTATCATATCCATTAGCAAATTGTCTCAATCTAATACCATTAATTCCTTGTAAAGCATATGATGATCTATCTTCATTTAATGTGTAAAATACTCCTGTTCCATAACTCATAATTTTTAAAACAATAAAAAAAGAAAAAACGGCAAAGAAAGCTTGATGTTTGTTTCAAAATAGATTATCAATTCAAATTGATTTTGAATAATCTCATTTTCTTCACTCAATAAAATTTAAAAACAGATAAAAACATTACTATGATATATTAGATCTGTTATTTGATTATTTTTGTGTTTTTAATAAAGTCATTGAATAGTGTTCCATTTTAATACTGATAATTATAAGATAAAAATTCTAATCAAGGATGAAAATAAATAATAAAATAATTATACTTTTTGTTTGTGAAAGTCAATTGACTATTACTCTAATTTACACTTTCTTTCTCCAGTTGTTTTTATCCAGGATGCATTATAAAATGCATACTAATCCATATATTCGGTGCATGCTTCTTAATTTATTCTTTTTGAATGAAACGGATAGTTTTCATCAACTGAATTTACTTTTAATGAATGGCAAGCTCTGAAGGTATGTCTAACACTTTTTTATAAATTAGATGAAGCTAGAGAGTTTTTAGATGATTGGAATTTACTTGAGTCAAGAGTTCAAGGTAAAGAATACTGTAATTTCTTCCCTTGTGTGTCAAACCATGCAGTATATTATTTTTTGTTATTCTATGCTAGTCTAAAAATGTTGAAAAGATTATATCCAGTATTAACGAAAAGATACATAAAAATCCAGAGATGGTGAAGCATATCTTTTTTTAAATAATTGCATACTAGTTTAATTTAATTTATATTTACATATGATGATAATTGATGAATCAGATGCCATAATTAAACCACAATACATAGAAACACTAGCAGCTGCTTTTAGCCATCGTCCTACTTACTCACCATCGTGCATTTGCGAAGTATCGGTGTTATTTATATATAATGAAATAGCTTATCTGTACATTAATCAAAATAATAACACACTATCCTTTAATCCAAATCGATACACCAGTCTGGCTATCAACCATACAATTTATTAAGTATTTAACAGCTCAAAAGTTTGTAATAGCGTTTTTAACACTAATTTGTAAAAAAGGACCAGATTGTATAGAAGAGTTAATAAAATCAGATTCATTCAAGCTATTGCTTGATCCTGACCTTTATGAATCAAATGAAAAAGATATAGATAATTTATTATCAATAATAATGAATGAAGATTATTCAGATACAATTTTATAGTATTTTTATTTATTATTTTCTTAATTTCTTCATATATATATATATATATAGTTCAATGGATGAAAAGAATTATACAAAATTCTTTCAAATCCCCAATTTCAATATATTAGATGTAGTCTTAAACCATTTATCTGCAATTGTATATCATACAGTAATACCAGATTATCCACTAATCAACTTAAGATTACCATATTTTGATTTTAATGTAAACTCAATATTTCAAACGGAAGAAGAGTTAAACTGTCAATTGGTAGTTATTGATAATTATATTATACAGTATATGAATTCAGAGAATAAACTAGTAGCAATTAGGAAGTTTCTATTATCTAGTATGAATATATATATATATATATATTGTTAATATTTATTTATTTATTTTATAGCTTGTGAATTAGAAAACAATGTTGACGAATCTGCCAAAACTCACAATATCATAATCCAACATCCTGAAAGAGAAGATATAAGATTAAAACTAATCAATAACAACACTATTAATGAAGATAGATTGAGTGAATTATATTTAATATTATTAAAGAGTTTGAGTGATGATAAAGAGATGAATGATTGGAATAATTGTGAAAGAATATTACCTGATAAATTCAAAATAAAAGATAAATATATTAACTATGAATTAGGCTTTGTTATTACATTATCTTTGATATGTAATTCTCAGATTTTACAAACTTATACTTCGTTTTTACCTGAAGTTGGAAAGAAATTTCAGTTTATTGTTCCACCAGAAATAACGCTATCAATATTACAGATATTGTCAACTTTATCATTACAAAGTGATTGTAGATATTTCATCACTAAAAATTATAATATCTTAATGAGTGTTATAAACTGTTTAGTTATTGAAGAAGAAGATTATTTATTATATTATGAGAATAATCAGAATAGAAGTATATATATATATATATATTATTATTATTATTATTAAATAGATGATTTAGATAAAATTATTAGATTACCTCCCTCTGAGATTAAACAAGAAATACTTTTAGCTATTTATCAAATATTATGTTCTTGTTCACAGTCATTGGAGAATATTAATTCAGTTAATCATCCATTAGAATTATATCCAAAACACTTGAGATATAGCACAGAACAGAAATATCAGGAATTAGTGATGGCTATACTGTTATTATTGTATATTTATTATTATAATATATTAAATAGACAAAATATATTCAAATATAAACCAGCTTCAATTGCACAATTAGTTGAATATAATGCCTTAACAGAAATTATCAATGTAAATAAACTAACAACACCTGAAGTTGATGAAAATAGCAACATATACCAAGAAAATAATAATAATGAAAATAATGAAAATAGTAGCTGTTTAGATGAAGAAGAAATGGATATGTCTACTCCATTATTTCCATCACTCAATCCATCAGTAGTAAACAGTAGAAAACCAAGTCTCAATTCATCAATCTTAAATGGAGAAATGATGGATATATTCCGAAGTAGAGCATGTTCAACTGTTGATAGAGTTCGATCTAGAGCAAGTTCCTATGATGTATATCATATTACACCTTCAAAAGAAATGATAAAACCTAATCATAACCATCATCACCGTCATCATCATAGAAATAATGATAATAATGAATTAGATATTGTCAATGAGTCTGAATATACTTCGCCTATTAAGAAAAAGAATGACAATAATAATAATGGTGATAATGATGATGGTAACGATATTGAAGTTGCTAAGCATATATATATTTCATCACCTACTTTTGATCCATTGAATAAAAAAACAAAGTCCAAAAAACCTGTGTTTATATCCAGAGCACAATCATGTAATATAGCTGTATATTCTGCATTACATATGTCAATTAATGAAAATACATTATCATCTATAGATTTTGATAAGATTAAGAAAAAGGTAAAGAAAAGTACAGACAGTAGCAATAGTAATAATAATGAGAATAGTAAAGATGGTAATGAAGGTGATAATGATGATGATAATGATGAAGATTACTTTCTTAATAATAATGACAATAATAAACCAAAAGAAGTATATCATATGAAACATCGAAGAAGACATTCAGTAGGTGAAGGTACAGACAGAATCATTATATCCAAAGAAATGGACTTTACATCCATCACTCCTAGAACAACTACATTCCCATTGAAGAAGAGATTATCTGTTCATATTAAAGATAATAGTAGGAATAACAGTATAGATATGAGTATAATGAGTGATTTACCTCCTCCAATGCCAATGTTAGGTAAGAAACCATCAGTTTCACCATCATCAACACATAAACATCAATTACAACAACAAAAACAACAACAAGAAGAAGAAGCAGATATATATCAACCTTATGTATCTACTGAATTATTACAGAATAATTCAACTATTCCTGTTATACCACCACCTCCAGTCTTACATATTGAAGTGAATGATGATGCAATTCCTGTATCTGCTCCAAGAGGAGTAAACCCATCAGTTTCATCACCTAAATCACGAAGACATACTGATAGTAATGAATTATTAAAGAAAACATTTAGTAATAAGAAATTATTAAATAATAATACACCAAAATCTAATAGTAATAATCGAAGTAGTGGTAGTGAAGATGATGATATGTCTCCACCTGAAGAATTGAGTAGTTCAACTTCCAGTGTAACTCTCAAGAAAAGATCATCCTTACATTCAGTGAATATGAGAAGAAATGCATTGAAAGAAGAGATTCTATTAGGAACACCAACATCAGTAGCAACATCAACAAGTAGTGTAGTTACATCACCAGCTGCTTCAACTCCATTAGATGATTCAAAATCAGAATATGCTACTATAAGAATGTTACATCCAATCAAAACCTTAGATAAAACACTAATCAACACACTTTGTTCAATGGTCTCTAATACAACATCTAAGGAAATACGATCAAGAATACAGATAGAAGTTGGTATAGGACAAGGATTACCTTATTTAGTACAATGTTTGGAGAAATTTGATGGTTATTTAGAAGAAGATTCGATGAGAACATTGTCACAGTTATACGGAAATGATTCAATTCCATCTGAATTAGGTTTAGAAAGGATTTTATTATTGTTTAACAGTGGTATTGAGACTATTATTTATAGATGTACACAATCGTTGTTATATATATTGGATAATGAAGAATGTAATTTGGATAGTGTTGTACTTACGTCAAATTATATTCCATTGATGATAAACCAAATTAATAATGTATATTATTATTATTATTATTATTATAAATAGAGAGAGAATTATTATCAATTAAACAGTGAAAGAACAATAGAAATGATATATAACATAGTTTCATTACTATATACAATGATTCAACATACAGAGACAAATATTCCTTATAATGATTTATGGAATGCAAAATGTGATGAAGGAAAAAGTATATATATATATATATATATATTATTATTATTATTTAGATGGAATTGAAGTATTAATGGAATTATTATGTGATAAAAAGACATGTACAATCAGTACAGGTGAATTAATTGGATCAATTCTTATTGAATATGTAAAACCAAAAGAAAATGATGAAAAAAGAGTATATATATTAATGTATTATTGCTTATATAGATTGAAATATGTGATTATTTAAACAATAGAGGTTTTCAAGAGTTAGTGAATTATATGCCAACATCACCGAAATTCTGTTATGTTGTATCATTTCTAGTAGCTGATTCTTATACTGAGAAATTAATCAAAGATTCTTGTTGTTATACAATACTAGTGAAAATATTAAACACAGTTTTAACTGTAAATACAGGTAGTTCTAATAAAAATGATAATAACGCAAACATAAGTAATAAAGATTTAAAGTCAAAATTGAATTTAAAGAATGTATTTTATTGTGTTAGTTTATTAGCAGAGTTGTTTTTATATTATGGTTATAATAGAAAGTTTTTAAATGAAAATTCTGATTTAATGTCAATAATGATTAATCTATTAGCAGATAGTGATGAAGATATTACAAATGCATTACTATTAGCAATAAATAGATCAATCGAAGACTTTTCAATGAAATTGACAATATATAAACAATTTCCAAATATTATACAGAATTTGAAAGACATAACAACTTCAAGTAATAAATCTATATCAGAATTATCAATAGAAATACTAAAAAAGATCTTCAAAACAGATGAGAATGATAATAAAACAATACTCAATATATTGTCTGTAAAAGATTTATTTTCATGTTTTTACATCAACAGTCGTTCTATCTCTGTAGCTGTTTTAGAAACCTTTAATAATCGATTAACTAATGGTTCAATTCCCCCAGCTGAATTACTACCTTGGGCTTATAGAAAAGGATTTTTATTTCAAAGTAACAATCGATTAATAATGTCAACTTCAACTCCTTATTTATTCGTAATAGATGAGAATTTTATATATCAATATAAATACTATAAATCACCACCAATAGCAAAGTTTAGAATTAATAATATTTCAATATCTGCGGTTGAATCAGATCTATCAATTACATTTTTATTTACCTCAAAAATTGGAAATACAAATGTAAATAATAATAATAATAATAATAATAATGCTAGTACAGTTTCTATACTTGATACAATGGATGTAAAAGATATTACATTCAAATCAAGTAGTTCTGGTACATTTCATATATGGCGTTTAGTTCTAGATAATATAAAGAATCATGCAATTGATGAACATAATTTGTATAGATATATAATACCTGAAAGTGAGAATGTTTCTTTATCAAGAGGTATTTCTCCATTGAAAGAATGTAATTATTATGGATTTAATATCAATGAAGTGGTTAATATAGAATCTATTAGTTTAGAATGGTATTCTAAGTTGAAATTTCATTCAAATGATATAAGTATATATATATATATTCTTATTTTGTTATTATTTTTATTATATAGATGTAATTTATCAGATATGTAGATTCTTAGTTATTCTTTCAATTCATCCAAATATAACTTTATATCAAGATAGTTATGGCAATAATATATTATTCTTATTACAAATACTATCACCTTCTTTACAATCTAGCAATTTATCTTGTAATGAATTTGAACATATTTTACACACAAATGAGTTAAAAAGTAAAGATGACATAGAATATTTAATGAAGAAATGTAAATTATTAGCAATAATTGCCTTTTCATTTATGATGGACAATCAGATTGAAAGTGTTCCATTAAATCCAAGTAATTTATTATTTGTAAATACTTTTTCAGAATTATCAAGTTTAGAAGGTTATGATATAGGTTTATTAAGGTTATATAGAATCATTAATATTTATATATCAACAGATGGTTCTTATTCAGAACCATTAAGCAAAAGTATTCTAAACACAATGGAGTTGGTATTAAAACTTAATAATATTGATGGCTTTAAAAAGGAATTTATTTATTGCGAAATAAGTGATTTATTTAACGAATTATTTGATAGAAATGGTTTTAAAGATATACTCCATGATCCAATTATACAAAAGATATTAAACCAAATAATTAAATGTCAAAATAAGAATCTATACGAAACAATAAATGACAATATAATGAATGTATTTGGTTCAAAATATTCTTCTACTGTTATTTATTCAAAATATACTGGAAGACAGTTATATCATATGATTCAATATGCAAATAGTTTAACTTCAAAGAAAATATTACATTCTACATTGGAAGGTGTATATAAAATTACATCCACTATAAAAGGAACAAGTGAAATAATAACTAATCGTATATTGATTTTATATATATATATTGAAATAGGAGGTAAGTTGATGAGGAGTTTACTGAATCTATTATATTATTGTTCAGGAGTAAGTGAATTAAAAGCCAAAATCAAGAAAGATCATGACAATTTCGAATATATAAATGATGAAGGAGTATTATCTGAAATATATAGTATGATTTTACTTATCTTTAACAATATTACTGAAAATGTATATTTGTACTTTTCTATATATGATTATATAGTATAATGACAGAATGAGATTCTTAAAGAAAGACTATGCCAAAATATTTATCACTATATTATTTGCATCAAAATTGAGTATTAACAAGTATTGTACTGTCTTGAATATAATCCATAACCTTATCTCATTACCTATTATTGAATCATTTTCAAATGATAATAAAGAAAAAGAAAAAGCAAAGGAAGAAGATAAAGATAAAGATAAAGATAAAGATAAAGATAAAGATAAAGATAAAGATAAAGATAAAGATAAAGATAAAGATAAAGATAAAGATAAAGAGAAAATAAAGGAAAAAGAGAAAAGTAAAGATAAGAATAAAGATAAAAGAAAAGTTAGTACAAAACAAGAAGATAATGAAAGTGATGATGATTCAACAGAATTACAACCAAATGAAATGCATTCAATAATGATATCAGAAATATTATCAGCTGATACTGAAGTGTTAAGTTCATTATTAATCTTCTTTAGAAGAAATTGTAGTGATTATTGTGATAAAATAATCAATCAGTTGTTAGATATTTTCTTTGAATTTGCTCATTATGCAAAGTTGAAGTGGGATATCCTGCATTATCATGCTTATTTCATATTATTATTTGAAAGATATTTCAGTAAGAAATCACCTGTAGATATTAATTTAACTTTACCACATCTACTCAATTTCTTTATTCAGTTTTATAGAGATCCTTCATTTACTAGAAATCCAACTGTAATTCAAGCAATTAACTCGACAATTGAATATTTTGCTCATTTATTTATACTTCAAAAACCAGATAGTGAATTAATTCCAAAGTTTTTGATATTATTCAATTGCATATTATTTAAACCATCCACTTTATTGAGATTATTGAAAAGAGGATATTGTACTGAATCTAATAGCAGTAGTAAAAAATCTAAAACTAATGGTAATAATGGTATTGGAGATATTAATAATAGTACAAATCTTAATCCAACATCAGCTGCGACAGTAGTAACTACTCCAACAAATTCTACTACTACAATAACATCGACAGATCATCATAATCATACAACTTGTACAAGTATGTGTTTTATTTATTACTTATCACAATTCTTAACTACTAATTTTGCATATCAAGTGAAGTATTTATCAACTATTTTAATAAAAACAATACTTCAAATTATTAGTGAAGATGATAAGTATATTTTAATGGATTTAATACCTTTAAAATCATTATTAAATGTTTTATGGTATAATAAACACTATATAATTAATCAATACATTTTACATATAATAAATGAAAGATTAGACTATGGAAAAATGCCATTATCTTCAGCATTAATCAATGAGAAATATAAATGGAAAGGTGTATATTATAATACAAAAATAAAGTCTAAAAGAATGTATATAATAAGTGAAGATAATATATTATATATTTATCCAATTGGTGAGAATAGTGAAAGTGATTGTTATGATATTTTACCATTAATAAAATTGTTCTTATTTGATGTTGAAGCAAAGAAAATAGACGGAGGTGTAGAGATAAAATGGAAAGTGGAAGGTAATTCAAAAGCACAAGATTTGACTATATATATAAATGATGAAACAGATTTAGATAAATGTTTGAAAATAATCCAAGATATATCAAAGAGTATGTATATATTTTTTAATGCTTATTATTTTCTATAAATAGATGAAATTCCACCAAGAATGAATAGTGAAATAAAAACTCAAAATGAAGACAATACGAAAATCAGAAAATCTGTAAAAAAGAAACATTCCAGTAGCTCAATCATCTCTCCAACAATACTCAATCAAGAAACTCTTCCAATTATTTCATTATTGGATATAAAACCAAAGAGATTAAAGAAAGTATAATTATATATTCTATATATATTGATAGTTATGTGAATGTTATAATGAATTATTACATTCATCTCCAACCCTTTACAAAGAATTAACAAAAATGTATAATATTATACAAAAACACATATGTAGTGAAACTGAGTATTTGCTAAAGGATAATACATTTAAACCGCCATCACTATTTCCAGTAAAAATACAAATTGAAATGAAAGATACTGTGTTGCCAAAATATTCTACACCAAAATCAAGATCATTGAAAATATTATCAAATATTAAAATAAATACAAAAAAAATTACACCTTTACTTCACGATTGGAAGTTTAGAAATACAATTATATATGAAATAACTCATTCACCTATTAATGTGGATATTAATAACATGTATGATGATATATACAGTCAAACAAAGCATTTACCGCTGTTGCATTCAAATAGAAGAGTATCTGACATAATTTGTCCTTTGCCAATTAGTTTATCATCATCATCACTTAATCCGATGGGAATATACAATTCTGAATCAAGTTATACTATAAATTCACCAGATAGGCGTTTAGCAAATGTGAATTCTCAAGATTTGTCTTATTTGACCAGAACTGAATCAATCTCATACTTAGGCTTTAGTAGTGCTGATCAAATGGATCTAGAGACAAATTCTCAACCAAGTACTACAAATATGAGTAATAAAAGAAATAATGAGAATAGAAAAACTACATCATTGTCTTCTGATTCATTTCAAGATGTTATAGTAGAAAAATCAAAAGTATCCTTGGCTCTGGCAGGAGATGCTTTTCAAACTACTCTTGCACCCATTATTCATAGTTCACCTGATGCAGCTGATTTTGATATATAATTAATTAAGTATTGTATATAATTACCTGTGCCTATAATGGATTTCACTGATGTTGGATTATTACAGTTGTATTCTACATCAATTTATTTTATCAACACAAAATCACATCTTTTAATCGTAATATTAACTCTGTATACGCCAATTCCATTTTTCTAAAATTTTGTTAAAATGACATTCTTTGACATTACATAAGTAAAAAATCTAAAATCAATTACATTTTTTGTTGTACAGATTGATATGAATGAGTAAACTAGGTATTAATATATAAACATTTTTTATATATTTATTTTAGGAAGCGGATCAAGATTTCACTCAGTTAATGATGTCGTATTTAGAAGATACGCCAGTGGTGAGATCCCACCTGTGCCTTATGATAAAGAATATCCTTTAAGTGATGATGAATATAATTCAAGTGACACATGTAAGAGCTGTCCAGGTAAAGGAGATAATCACTCACCTGACAGTGATGGACCTGTACAGTCATCTCCATCTAGACCTACTCGACGCGGTTTTTCTATCCCAAGTTTTGTAAGGAATTTAGTTTCAAAGAAAAAGAAAAGATACCAACAAGATGGGTATGATTTAGATCTAGCATATATAACTGAAAAAATAATCGCTATGGGCTATCCTGCTGGAGGATATGAAACATTTTATCGAAATCCATACAATGAAGTTCACAAATTTCTAGAAACGAAATATCATCATCACTATCGTGTGTATAATTTATGTAAAGAATCAGATAGACAATATGATGCATCTTTATTTGATAATAATGTGGGTTGTTACCCTTTTAGTGATCATCATGCTCCAACATTAGATCTTCTCTTACACTTCTGTGAAGATATCGATGATTGGCTAACTAAAGATCCCAAAAATATAGCCGTTGTGCACTGTAAAGCAGGAAAAGGTAGAACAGGTGTAATGATATGTTCATATTTGTTATATAGTAATTTATTCACAGATGCTGAAAAATGCATGGAGTATTATGGAGAACAAAGGACTCTAAACAAAAAAGGAATTACGTTACCATCTCAGAGAAGATATATTCACTATTTTGCATCAATATTAAAGGAATGGAAGAAGAATGATCCATTAAGTCATTATGGTGAAAGTGTTAAAGATATGGAAGAAGAAGAAGAGGTAGAAGAAGAAGTTGAAGAAGGTAATGAAGAAGAGACTGTTGATGATGATGATGAAGAAGATAATCATGGATATAGTTGGAAAATCAAATATCACGAATTACCTCCCAATATTGAAATAGCATTTACATTCTTAAGAGTTACTAGTGGAAATAGTAAACCAATTGGTTTTAAAATTACTCATTTTGTATTAGAGAATGAAGGTAAATCAATCAGTAGTCAAACGTTTTGTAATAATGTAATTGTTGATAAACATAGTAATATAACTGAAAGACATATTCCAAATGTTCTACTGAAAGGAGATGTGTTAATATTGTTTTATAAAAGATCAGAATTGATGTGCTATTGTTCATTCCATACTTCATTTATAGTTGTATAATTTATTATAATATTATATATTTTGTGAATAGAATAATATGTTAAGTATAGAGAAAGATGGAATAGATAAATTTCACAAAGATAAATTAAAGAATGAGCTTTGTCCTTCAACTACTAGATTTGAATTTTATTTTAATCATGCAACTCCTTTGTAATTTAAAATACCCTCAACCTTTTTTTTTAATTGAATATATATAATATGAAGTGTTTTTGTTGTTTTTTATTAATACATTAGTAATACACTTAATACACTGTATTAATCTTTTAGAATGTCATTCAAAATTAAGGGTATTAAAGAGTACTTAAAGAATGAGTATAATGTTCATTGGGATGTATAACTCTATATTTGAATAATTATAGGAATATAAAGTAGTGAAAGAGAGTACTAATGAATTAAGTGTATTGAAAAAAGACAGAAACAGACAGTTAAAACTAATGAATATATTTAGTTCTGAAAAACCAACACTTTGGAGTATACAAGAAAAATATTGTGTATTGAATGAAATTTCCCTTCCCTTCATTATTTCTTCTGAAATCTCTATAGATGAATCATATGCCTTTATGTTATTGTCAAGAGACCATTATTTACGAGATTTGGAAGAGGTTATCCAAACATCTTCAATTTTAGAAAGTGATATATGTAATGTGGTTAGTAGCATATGTAATATATTGATGATACTGATTGAATATGATTTAGGTGTGAAGAATTTGAAGAGTTCTAATGTAGTATATGATATAAATGGATTTTTAAAACTATGTGATTTATACTTGAATGAAGTGAGAAAAGAAGAAGATATCAGAGTATATGATATTTGCTTCAAAAGCCCAGAAGAATTGAATGGCTTAGAATGTAATGATAAAACTGTAATTTGGTCGATTGGTTGTATTTTATATGAAATAATAAACAAGAAACTACCATTCAATGAAGATAATAATATCAATAAAACATTGATGAATATCCTGAGATACAAATACAGTTTAGATGTAGAATGTGATGATTCAATGAAAAAAATGATAGCTAAGATGGTGAAGTTGAAAAGTGAAGATAGAATAAGTTTAAAAGAGTTGAGAAAAGAAATGATAAAAATGAGTGAAGTTATGAAAGATAATGAGAATAGTTTAATGATGTGTAATGAAAGAAAGAAAGTGTTCTTCAATAGCGATTATGTTAGTATTTTACTTCCAATAAACTGTTCAAAAGAATATTATCTAGAGAAGAAGGACTGGGAAGATGTTAGAGATGATTTGATAGATTTATACAATAATAAACCAAATGAAAGAATTTTGTCAGTGTTATTGATGATGAAATTATACAAAAATGATATTAGTTTTTATAGGTATAATAATGGAGATGATGATGATGATGATGATGATGATGATGATGATGATGAAAATGAAGAAAACATAAATTATCATTTTCTGACGTTTCAAATACATCACCAATGTAAAAATGGAAAAGAATGTAATTTAGATGAAATGATATTTAATATTGATATGGAATATTATGATAAAGAAGGTATTTCGATCAATTCAAAATGTGTTTGCTTGTGTGAAGAAGGGATTAATTATCTGTTCAAAATACTGAAATTACTTAATCCAATGAAACTGAATATTTGTATTATTATAATTTTTTAAAATGTTATTTAGATGGAGAAGATTATACAATTAAATTTCCATTTCAATTTCAACCAATATTCTCAAAATATTTTTGTCAGTTGGATAGTCTACAAGAATTAGAATTATTGGACTGCAATCTTGCTTTTCCGTTCATTGAATCATTTGTTGAATTAATTCCATTGACAAGATTGAAATATGTAGATATCTCATGTATTTTACTGTTTAGTTTTTATGCTTATTATTTAAATAGCTAATCCAATTGGTCCAAAAGGATTTAAATTATTACTTCCATATTTACATTTATTTATTGGTGAAGATAATGTGTTATATTTAAGACAAATGAATTTAAATGATCAATCAATGATATTATTATCGTTAGAATTATATAAATATCCAAATCTTAAGAGTATAGATATTAGATATAATAGAAATATTCATTCAAAAGGATTAAAAGCCTTATTCTCCAAATTCCCTATTTCAAACGTATGGTTTGATTTTAACGGAAGTAAAGAGTTGCTGATTGACAAAAACATCCCAGAATTAATCAAATACATCCAAAACGATTATTCATTGAATCTTAATAATTCTGAAATTGATGATGATTTCTTCATATCATTCATTTCATTAAGATTAAATGAATTAAGAGAAATAAAAGCACTAGATTTGAAAAGTATAATTTAATATTCTTCTATTTTATAGATAATAAACTAATAACAAAAAGTATAGAAATACTGATTGAAAATTTATCTTCATTTTCAAATCTTACCCTTCTTTATTTGTATGGAAATGAGATAGGAGATGCAGGAATGAAATTATTATCTCCTCATTTGCATTTATTAAACAATTATTTTAATGTAATAGATTGTTCAAGTATTACAGCTATCATATTATAAATAATAGAAATGGGATTATCTTCATTAGGTTTGAAAGATTTATTAGAAGGATTAAAGAATATCGATGATTTTGTAACACTTAATATTAGCTATAATAGTATTAAGCCATTTGGAATACAATATTTTAAGGATTATATGATAGAAAAAGATAATATTCAACAGTTAATAATTCATAGTATGTAATATATTTTAGTTTTTTATATTCACATTAATAGATAATCCAATAGGTAATGCTGGATTTAGATTATTGTCAGACAATTTAATTATTTTATATTATTGTGAGATTTATTTGAGTAACACTTTAATAGATGATGAAAGTGTTATGTTACTATCAAAACAGTTTGATTCAATTTTAAATTGTGAAAGAATAAATCTAAAAGGAAACAGTATCACAACCTATGGATTAAAATCAATTTGTTCAAAATCATTAAAGAAAAAAGAATATCCATTTATAGAATACAAAAATCCATCATGGACAAATGAAGAATTGGAGTATTATTTGAATTATTGTGTTAATAAGAAAATGAGAAATGTATGTGAAAGAAATTATGATTTTTCAAGTATAGATAATTATTATATAACGAAATAGATTTGAATGTTAATGATTCTCATATTTCATTGATTAAACAGATTGATTATAATAGACTTAATTTATCCAATAACATAATTAGTGGTAAAGGATTAAAAGAATTAACAGATTCTTTACCAGAAGATACAGAGAGTATATCAGTATTTAATAATCCAATTGGAGATGAAGGAGTTGAAATAATATTCAGATACATAAATATATTCAGTTATTGTTTTGAGTTAGATTTATCAAGTATCATGTGAATAAAATGTTATTTGTTGTTTATATAGATATTGGAATGACTGAAAAAGGATTGAAAATTCTAATAGAAAGATTGAAAGATAACAAACCATTAACAAATATAAATTTAGAAGGAAATGAATTAAATGAGAAAGAGTTAAAATTAATAAAAGAAAACAAAGAAGTGTTTCAAGAATTGGATGAATTATTAATAACTGTTAAAGAAAATATAGATATATCAGAATTAAAATCCTTTTTAGAATCATTTCCACTTATAGAAAAGATAACTTTAAATGGAATTTCTGAAGAAAAAAAGAAAGAATTATCACAAGAATTTGACAATATAGAATAAATAAAAATAATATCATTATTATTATAATTTAGAATATTATATATACATATATATTGACTATTCGCTTTGTTTTTAATTTAAAAACATTTGGCGCAATTTCCCGCCTTTATAATCAAGCTTGAGAAGCTCGATCTTGTTTTGAAGGAATTAGAGAGAATGGCTATTAAAATAAGCTATTATCTTCCGTATATTGGTTTAGCATGCTTGTTGGTTGCATTAATTGTAATTATAGTGTTATATTACCTTTCATATTTTGAATATCCTTTTAATGTATTTATTTTAATTGCTTTTCTTTATTTTTGTTTTAAAAAGGGTGAAATAAAAGTCAAAGAAATGGAGGAGATGGATTTTGTGTAATAACAATGGAATATATTGTTTAGTTTTCTGAGAAGAAAAGGTCCATACAGTTTAATGAGAAATACATGTAAAACTTTGGAAGATAAGCTTAAGATTGTATATAGGAAGTATTTATGTTTTGAATAATTAGCTTGGATTAGAAAATGATTGTACTGCATATTTAGAATTCTATCCAACTGATCCTGCAGTAGTACCTTTTGATGAACAAATATGGGCAGTAGGAGTAACTTTAAAGGATGCTTATAAAGAAAAAGAGAAATATGAAAAGTTGGATTTAAGTGTAAGAAAATTACCCAAAGCAAAAGCATTTACTATCAATATTCCTATTCGAACTGAATTTGCATATCCTGTTAACTGTGCTAGACTGTATTTTAATTTATTTTCTATTATTAATAGGTTTAAAAGACTTCAAAATTTTATGAATGAAAATAAATTTGAAATTACATCTTCTCCTTGTAATATGATGTACTTTCATGATAATATATATACTGGAATGATTTATGATGTTAGAGAAGGTTGGGTCGCTGATTTAATGAAAGATCCATATGCTTAGAATTAATGTTGATTGAATATCTCTTGTTAGATGTTGTTTGTAATAAATAAAAAATATAGAACATGTATGCATGACAGTTGAATAAACTTTATTTTATGTTAGTTTCACTTTTTTGTTTGAACTTCAATTCTGAACTTACTCAAATGGAGTATGTGTTTCCATTTCTCATTTTTGCATTTATTTTAATCGTTATTATGGTTATATTTCTTGTTTATCTTAAGTATAGCCATGGAACTGGAAAGGAACTCGAAAATGAAGAAAATGATTCAGTTAGTAATCCAGATGATCCTGAATCCATTCAATCATATGGCAGTGTTTCTGAAATGATAAAGCATTTGAATTGTATCCATGAGAATTCTATATTTCATAGATGAGTTATCAAATGATAATTTGAATGATGTCAGTATAATTATTATATCCTATATATATATATATTAGGTGAACAAACAGTAAGGTCATATGAAGAGCAAATAGAATTCGAATGTGATTTAGTTGAATGTAGAAACTGGTTTTGTGCAAGCCATTGGGATTATTGTATCTATATTCACTTTATTCTAGTAAATCCATCAATTCGTTCAGAATTATTGAAATTATGTCCTACATATGCAAAATATGGAGATCACTTTTTATGTAATAAATTAAAAAGACATTCATCATTTAGTGAAGTTGTTAATGACTATTTAACTCATTTTGAAACAATTAAAGATAGAGATCTTTATTCAATAAGATTGATAAGGTATAAGTCATTTATATAATTGTATTTAGGATATTGGAATATTATTCAACTATATCTAGACAGTTATATCATATTTATCAACTCAATTTTCCTGATATAATGTCTATCATGAAATATCCATATGGAGTAGAACTGTTGAAATACTGCAACTTTAAATTACAACATCGTATATATATACTTTGTTAATATAGCCTAATTAGAAGAATTGGTATTAAATGAACCAAGATATGAAGTTATGAAGATGATGTTATTAGTATTATACTCTTTACATTATGCTACCGATACTATATCTGAATATACAACTGATTATAACCACAAGAATATGAATAGAAAATTCATTACTCCATTATTTGAAATTAGTTGTTTTATGATAAATAAAGACTTTAAATCTTTGTCATTAGTGATTTATAACGTATAAATGCTCATATATATTTATAATTTATATATTTTATAGCCAGATAGCAACAATAATAACAATAATAATATCCACCAAAACTATCAAGAATCAATATACTTAGATTTCGTGAAATTAGATAATGATGATAAAGTAAAAGTAGCTATAAATATATTATCAGAAAATGTAAATATTCCAGAAAAAGCACTATTAATAGAAAATATATTTACACTTAAAAATGACAATGAAAATATAAATTTAGTATTTCAATTCAATTCAACAAGTTCATTTCCAATCATAAATATTATTTGTAATAAAGAAAATATATTATCATTCTATCTACCATTTTCAATTCAATCGATATTAAACAGTGAATATTTAAAATTGGATTATTTAAAGGATAATAAGGTTAATGATATGTTAATAACATTTAGAAATAATTTAACAGTTAATGAGTTATACACTACAGTAAATAATATTCCAATATCAATTGTAAATAATGATTATTGTCAAAAACCAATTAGAAATGAAATTGAATTTGAAAAATGGGAATATACAGACTTTTGGAATAAATCAACAGTGCAATATAATCCAATGAATGAATCTATACAAAAACAACAACAAACTGTATATATATATTTGTAATGTGAATAGAAAGTTATTTATTGTCATGATATGAAAGGAGGTTATTCTGAAGATAGTCTGTTCAGTGGAAATGATTTATCGCCAATCTATTCATTCACTTATTGGCAATATATAAACAAATTTGTTTATTTTTCACATGGTTTTGTTATACTACCTCCTGTTCAATGGATTAATGCTTGTCATAGAAATAATGTGAAGTGTTTTGGTACAATTATTACTGAAGGTGATGAAGGAATTAATTTCAATAGTTATATTATTAATAATACTGATTATATGGTTGAAAAGTTGGTAAAAATGGCTGTGTTTTATGGATTTGATGGTTATTTCATTAATATTGAAAGTCCATATAAGAATGAAGATGAAATGGAAAAATATATGAATTTTATAAAGTGTTTGAAGAAACAAATGAAAGAAAAGATCAGTTATAGTGAAGTATAATGATTTGTTTTATATTTTATTATTTTCATTTTTTAAATAGATTATATTATATGATAGTTTGATATATGATGGTAAAATAGAATATCAAAATGGAGTATCAGAGAAGAACTTGGAATTATTCAATATATCTGATGGATTCTTTACTAATTATTGGTGGAACATTCAAACTGTTAGTCAAACATCTCAATTATTAAAGGAAAAGTATATATATATTATTATGATAAATATTAATAGAAAAGATAAAGTGTTTATGGGAATTGATATATTTGGTAGAAATACATATGGAGGAGGAGGTTTTGATACATACAAAGCACTTGATGTAATAAAGAATTATGGATTGAATGTTGGTCTATTTGCTCCAGCATGGACTTATGAATGTTCAGACAATTTTAACTTCAATGAAACTTTTAGAAACAGAGAAAAGAGATTTTGGATGGGAATAATACCTCTAACAACTTTAGATTATAATACATTTAAGAATAATGGAAGTGAATCAATAAGTGCATATATTGAAGATAACAGAATCTCATCATTTGAATTACCATTTGTTACAAACTTTGATATTGGATATGGTAATTATACTAATTTTCATGGAGATGTACATTCTACAAATGTTTATAGTAACTTGTCATTACAATCAATTCAACCTACTCATATTTACCAATATATACACAATGATAAAAGATTATATTTATCATATGATAATGAAATATCCTTTGATAGTGGTAATTCAATCAAGATAAATGGTTATTATAAAAAAGACTTTAATGGAATGATAATATATCCACTGTATAATGTGAAATGGCTGTTGAATAAGAATATTGAGTTTTCTTATGTAATAAATTCAAATATGATGTATAGTTGATTTTTATTTTATTTATATAGATCATTTGGAGTGAGATTAACAATTCTTCAGAATAATGAATATCATTACGTCTATTTAATATCAAAGGAATGGTCAAACACGCAAAATATAGATTGTTTATATCCACAAAATGTAATTCCATATTCAAATTACTGGAAATCTTACAACTACATTATACCATCAGAAAACTATTCAAATTGCGGAAATATAGTAAAAATTGATTTATATGTTGAAAAACCACAAAGATATTATGATAAAGAAATCAAATCAATTGAATGTTATTTAGGAATGATTAAAGCTAGATATGTAGAAGATAATGACACTCCCATTCACTGTATTTATTTATATATATATACATTGTAGATAATATTCGCTGTGAATTCGTAGAAGTAAAAATGAATTGGATTAATGGAGTAACATCACTGTTGTTATCATGGAATGAAGTACCAAATACATGGTTTTATAATATCTATATTGTATAATACTATCATATTATTACATTTGTAGAATGATCATTTTTATAAAAGAACTATTTCTCCATTCATTTTATATCCATATCGTATATATTAATGAATATATATAAACCATTATAGAATATACTAATTTGCCATTTTCGATAAGAGTTCAGCCAGTTTCATATTGGTATGAGTATGATCCTTTGAGTGAGTTATTTATTACGACTATTGATCCTAATCAGTTATGTAATAATTGTTAAGAGTTTATGATATTATTATTATATAATGTATTTTATTTTATTACTTAAACTGTTTTTTTTATTCATCAAAACACACATAATAAATACAAAAACTAAATATATCACAGAATTAATTTATTACTCTTTTATAGACATTATATAATTAGTTAAAACATAGGTTATAAGCTTATGAATCATATTCACTCTTGTGCTTTCATAACTAATAGCATCATTACTATTTATAATATTATATTATAATCATACACATAATCAACATCAGTTATTGAAGAAACACTCTCAACTATTTGCTCTATATTCTTCATCAACACTTTATACACCAACGAACATGCTTCTTGATGGAATATGTGTATTTGTGTATTCATATCAAACAAAGTGGATTTAACATACTCATTATAACATCTGTAACAGAAGAGATACTCTGTAATATATATATATCAATAGATACTATCATATTTTTTATATCCTCTTAGACTGTTGAATGGATCTGGACAGAATTTATGTCTAACAACATCACAACAAGAACATCTAAACAAATCATCTTCTGGAGACTTACTTTTACACACTCTACACCACTCATCTAATGAAATATAATATCAATAATTTGATTAATGTTATATATTACATACCTTCTTTTACTAAATGATATTTACTCTTTTCATAGCCTTCACAAAAGATACACTTCCATTCAGGTAAATTGAAGTTAGTACTTGCTCTATAGCAATGCACATGATATAATTTATGGCATATTTTACATGATTTGCAATTAAGCGGATCATTTGACTCTTCACCACATATTTCACAATTTTCACCTCTCACATACATATTCTCACTTTTCTTCTTACATATTAAACATATCCATTCATTATTTGGTATTCTAGACAATACTGGATTTAGGCATTTTGTGTGAAATCCTCTGTTGCATTTGTCACACAGAACAATGTGAGGGTCATCATCGTATTTACCACATATATGACAGTAGTCTTGGATATCTAACATATATGAGCTAACATTTCTGCTGATTACTGTAAGCAATGGTGTTATATCTTTAGTACTTCCTATATATAAATATTATATAAATTAAAAATTGGGTATACTTATCTCATAATCTGATTTAAATTCCACAAAATAATTTTTCCTTATGATTCCCAAGATACAATTCGCTTGTACTGCTGTCAGTCTAAAATTTGTATCTCTCGAGTTTTTGAACAACAAAAGGTCATTAAGCATATCATCATCCATAAAAATATTTTTGGACACACAGCTTGGTAGTACAATATCTATTTTAATTACACATCTATAATCTGTTTTGAACAGAAAAACTTGGCCATTATAATACTGAATCATTTTTTCATTTTCATTCATCAAACATGGTTCGGATTTTACAGTACCCATAGCAACTAATCCTCCTGAATTACCTGATTTCCATATAAAAACAACATCATTAGCATGAATATTATTTCTGTATTGTTTTGTTAGCCAAGTTATTTCCTTCAAATTCTGTAGTGATTTATCAATATCATATACTAATGGATTAACTTGAAATATCCAAGCTCTAGGACTACCTCCATATCCATCATCTGGTAGACTTTTATCTTCTTTCTTACTGTCAATTTCATTCTTTACTTCTTCAACTATTACCTCGCTATAAATCTTTGTAATAACTGTAAAAAGGTCTTTAAATAATGACTGTAGTAAAACGCAAAAGTGGATATAATAATCTTCACTCTATATATTATATAAAATAGTAATATATATACTGGTTTATACAATTTCCACAATTCTGAAGATATAGGAAATGGTTCATTAAAAAACAGTTTCTTTTCTCTAAAATCATAATGATAATATTCTCTATTTCTTTCTATATCACTTAACAATTTCATTCCTAATTCAGACATATTATAAAATTGTTGATATTCTATTCTATTAATGCATTTCTTATAATTACAGATTAAGTTGTTGATTTTTACATTATATTCATTCTCGAAATAGTCTAACATTTCTTCTGGAAGTGAATTGATATTCACTGTTGATTTTGTATATTTCATTCCATTCCACACTCTTAAACTATTAACCTTTTTATTATTTATATATGTATGTTTATCACTGCTATATTCTTTCTTTACTAATATACTATCATCATCATCATCATCACTGTTCTTATTCTCATTATTTGTTTTGATATAACTTTCAATTGAACTTTTAATATGTTTGAAATATAAAGGTTCACATAAGAAACATTTCCATTTATCTTTATTTCTTACATCATATGCTTCAGCATCACACAATATGCAGTTACTATGATAATACCTTTTACAAATACTACATAACTGTAAGTTAAATCCTTCTTTTTGACATAAACAGCAGTTTTTTCTATTAATAAAAAGTAATGATTATTAATACTCATTAGAATCTGAAAACATATCTATTAGTTTAGATGCATTTAATATTTTCACTATTTTTTTATTCTTTCCTAAAGCATTGAATGCACTAACACAAAATAAAACCTACATAATAATCATTACAATGTAAATACATTCTCAAATAGTTTATCATCTTTCTTTATAATTGGTTGACTCTTTATTACAGTTTTCTTGTTTTTTATTACTTCATTATCACTATCACTATTTTCTACTATATTTTCATTAACTATTTTCTTCTTTCTACCTCTTTTTCTTCTTATTATAACTGGTTTTTCTGTTTCTTCTATTTCTGTTTCTTTTTTTCTGTCTATCTTTGTTTCAGTTTCTATTGGATTCATTTTTGGTGTATGTTTAATAATTATCTTTTCATTATCCTCTCTTTCAAATAGCTTTGTATTGATTTCATTCCTTTCTTCAAAATATTTGCCTCTATAACATGTATAATCATATGAATTATACCCTAAATAGCAACTGCCATATTCTGATCTTACACTCTTCTCCCACACTTGAATTGAACTAACTTCTCTATATTTTGGTATTTTTATTTTTTTCTTTGGAATTATTATCTCTGACTCACTATCTGAGGATGATAATGTTGAAGAATCAGAATCAGATGGAACTGAATGCACAATATCATCTGGAGGATGAAATAAATTGATTTTAGAAATTGCTTGTTTTGATTTTTCTATCAAATCTGGCTTATTTTTAGCCACTTGCTTTTCAAATATGTTTACCAACTTGCGATTATCTTCTATTTCTTTACTCCTTTTATATTCTCTAGCATCCTTTATAATCTGATTTTCTTCATACTGTAATACCTGCTGACTACTGAATAAAATACATATATAAAATACATTAACTTTGGAGGATAGCTATCTGTTTTAATAGTAGGGCAAAAATGTGAGTAACTAGAATTTGGAGGAGATTCTATCTTTAGTTTTTTATGAACAGGTTCTTCTTTAGAATAAATTGATGATCTATCGTTATATCTGATTCTTTTCAATCGCTCTTCATTCTTTATGATTCTTTCTGCAAATGTCTTCAGTGTAAGATATCTTGCATACAACTCATCCATTGATCTACCTGGAATATATGTAGCTATTTTAGCCCAATTTTTTCCATAGTGAGCCACTTTTCTGATTAACATATCATCCTCAGTCTCGCCCCATTTATCTCTTTTGGACTATGAGCATAATAAATCCCATATACCCCATTCATGCCAAATGCCTTACAAGTTTCCAAGTATTAGACGGTATAAGAATTTGAAATGATTTTTTGCTCCAAAATATAACGGTATGAAAGTTGATTTTTGCAGCAATTGATAAATAGGATCCGGAGCGATGGCAATCAGCTTGTATAGCATATATGCACATAATCCAAATATTATGCTATATCCAATAATACTCATTATATTCGACGACGCAAGAAACAAACACATAGAGTGTTTTATTATTAAAAATTAATATTTACGGGGAAATATCTTCGAAATAATAACTTGCAAATTAAACAAATTAAAGGTTGAAATTGATGCTTTTATGATATTATGATGTTTCAGATGATGTACAGTTTAAATATGTGATAGATAAATAAAAGAATTAGAAATATGAAAAATTCACAATTGTGCACTTTAAGGTTTGGCAACACGGTAACGTGGTATTTAAGGATATTGAGGCTATATTATACTACATAAAACGTATTATACCTACTCAATTATTCGATATGATGTAATACGGTATAATACATCACAATACAAATTATTTGTATTAATAGAGAATAAGCTAAAGAACCATAATATTATAATATACCCCTCTACATTCATCATTTAAACAAAATTAAATTGAAAAAAGTATAATATTATAATTAATCAGAATCTTCAGGATCGCTTGATTTCTCACTTGATTTCTCACTCTTCACATCATCATATTCATTTTCTTCGCTATTTTTATCACTACTCTTATCATCATCACTACTTTCATCATTATCATTTGAATTATCTTCATCATCTTCATGTTCATTGGATTTTTCGTCATCATCTTCTTCTTCTATTTCATTTTCAGGATTGAAAATACCAAATTTTACTGGACACTCTTTACCTTTATGACATTTATAAAAATGTTCTTCAATCATCATAAAAGTAATATATTTTCTACAATAATCGCATCTCATTGTTTTAGAAGCACAATATGAAAAATGTTCATCATATTCACAATCTAATAATTTCAATTCACATACAGGACAAACTTTCATATTTGATGAATGAAATATGTATTCTTCACCTCCAGTAAACTCTTTCTTACATTTTCCACACTTTAACTTTTCATGAGATAATAAAATATGTGGTTCAATTGTTGATTTTGTATATAAATTATTACAAAATTTACAATGAATATGTTTATCTTCATCACTTATTGCAATTACTCTATTACATATACTACAGATTATTCCTTTATAATTTGCATTCTTACTACATCTTAATTCATGCATTTCATATGTATTATTTGGTATATAATGAAGACAGTGATTGCATTGTTTTGAATCAGTGGGTGTTGTAGTTGGAAGTAATAATCCTTCTACTGCAATATCATCACTATTATTATCAGTTGATGATGATGATGATGATGATGTTGATGGAAGTGATTGGAATTGTTGATGTGGTGATGTTGGCGATGGTTGTTGGATATTACTATCACTTATTTCACCAGTTAAACTATTAGTTGATTTATTTCTATATAATAATAATAATAATATACTTCAATATTCTATCCTTATGCTTCATTACCTTCGTTTTTGGTAAATCTTCACCATTTATTACGATATTTTCACCATCACTATCGGTTATAATGTAATCATATTCAGATGCAGATGGTGATGGAGATATCATTGGAGTTGAACTACTCATAACAAAGGGATTTGGTGTAATTGGAGTTTGAGGAGTAATCATTTTATTCTAATATATTATATGATATATATACGTCAGCTTCATCAAATTCTACCTCTAAATCTGTATCTCTTATCAACACGACATTATCTGGTTTTAATTCAGTCACTTGTAATAAATACACTATTTTATCATGACATAACTCTATATGTTGGTTTAACTGCAATACTGAATAAGTCTTCAATAATTGCTCTAATAACACTTTTGCACCTAATTCATTCAATAAATCTAAAAATCGATCATTCTGAGGTTTCAATTTACAATATCTGCCTTTTGGTAAAGGATCTATCACTGGACTTACAGTTACAAAGGAAGAAGTGTCTCGGAACTGTAATTCTCGTATCAGTCTCTATTTCATTATATATTCTATAAATATTATACTCTGGGTAAAAAACAATCCGGTTTTATTGTATCAAATGAAGCAACACCAAAATACACTACTTTCTCATATTCTGTTCCTTCTGTTGCAATATTCACCGCTTTAAATGTCCATGGTTCTGGTATATCCAAATTCATAATTACTTCGATAAGAGACTCATCAATGATTCCTTTATCACTATATTCCATTGTTACATCGTATTTTCCATATTCTACAAGTTTTCTAGCCTGAAATTCCCATTTTTTGTTAGTTGCCATACTTCTTTAATACTTCAATGTAGAAATATGAAGAAGAATAAATTCTATTTTGAATAAATAAAAAATAGACGTTTTATTAACAAAAAAAAGAAATGAATAAAAATCAGTCTTTATTCGATAAAATTAAAAGCAAAGTATGTTTATTTATATTTGTGTTGTGATGTATTTTGTATAGATGCAGCAGCCAGTTCAACAGACTACTAACCAAACAAATAATAGCAATGCTATGAAAAGAAAGCAAAATTTTATTCAACCTTCCATGCTGAAAAAGCCCAAAAGTCAAAAGAGTATTATAGTGAGTAATATATATTTGAATAGAACAATCAAAGCCTTTGCCAATATTGAACGAGTATGACAAAGAATTTGATGAATATTTAACATTGAAGTCAATAAATTTGAAGGATAGATATTTCATCTGTGAAGATCACATAAAATACTTTAAAACTCTATTAAACAATAATCCTCAAATCCAAACGATTTTAGAAATTGGTTTTTATTATGGTCATGTTAGTGATGTATTACTAAGTATTCGAGATGATATAAAAGTGATAAGTATAGATAATAGTTTGAATGAAACTGTGAGTAATTTCATAAAACCCAAACTTGATAATAAATATAATAATCGTCATTTATTATTATTTGGAAATTCTTCGAATTGTATAAACACATATCATGAATTAAATCCAGAATGTAAAGTTGATATGATATTTATTGATGGTTCAATCTATGTAGATGATGTTTGTAATGATATATTAAGTAGTAAATTATTATGTCACAAAGAAACGATAATAATTGTCAATAGTTTAAAACCATTCAGTAAAGGTGGAACAGGTAGATATGATGGTTGGAATATGATGGTTAAACGAGGAGTAATCTACGAAACTGGATATTATAATAATGAAGATTTAACAAAAACATGGGGTGAAGGTAAATATAATATAAATAATGAGATGAATAATAATGTGAGTGATTTAACAATGGCAGAAAGATTTTGGAGTAGTAATAAAACAGCATTATTATGGCAATATGGTGAAAAACTAAAAGTAGTGCATAATGCTGTTGAAGCTCGAGAGTTATGGTTAGAAATGGAAAGAAAAGGAATAAAACCTGATGGTTTAGCTTATAAATTTTATATTGAAGCATTGAAGAAAGATAAAAGTGTTGAAAGTGATGAAATCGAAAATGCTTTGATAATGATGAAAGCTGCTGGCTTTAATGAGAGTGTATGAGATTGTTTAATATTTTCTGATGTTGTTTATTTTGTTTATATTATTGTATTGTGTTAAAACAACAAAATGAGAATCAAGAAAAGGATGGAAAATTCTGAACCTCACTTTTCATTAATAAATTTTCTATTCATGATAAGAAAAAACAAAAAAATGAAAAAACAATAATAATAAAGTTCATTAATGAATGATTATATTCTCACATCTGAATCTACAATTTGTTCAGCAGTTTTTAGAACATGTTTCCTTTTCCCGCTAACTCGAACAAACACACAATAACCTCCTAAGAATAAAACTCCTCCTCCAATTATACAACCAATTATTATTCCTATTAAAACACCTGTTGTACTTCCTGAACATTCATCAATTGGAGATTGCCAGATTGCATTTCCATTGGCATAAATACATCTTCTTATTATAAAACCAGATTTACCTTTTCCACAATTAATTACTGCTTGATCTCCTACTAGAGTTTCAGGAAAACCATCATTTTCTGGACATTTCTTTGCTTTAAATTCAATTTTGATTGTCACACTTGTTGATTTTCCATTCATATCTGTTACTGTTATTACATAATCTAGTGGTGAAAAATCAACTACAGAAACTCCTTGCAAATAGCCAGATGAATAAATCATAAAACCATCTGGTAATGGTGGATTTACTGAAACTGATAAACCATCACCAACAACATCAAATAATTGAATCGAAACTAATGCTCCTGTAACTACTTCCACACCTTTCTTTACTGTTGAATCAGGAATTATTGGTTAATCACTTTTTATTACTTCGATTGACATTTTTAATTGAATTGACACTTTTCCATTTGATATATTAATTGTATAAGCTGTTTTTCGACTAACTGTTTTGGTATAACCACTGAATAATCCTGTTTTAGCATCCATTGTAATTCCATGTGGTAATGTAGGAGTAATTGAATAAACTAAATTTGAACCACTCACTACAAAGAATTGATTATTGAATAATTCCACTCCTGTTCTTAATATAACAGATTCATTTTGACTTATTATCACTGGATTGTCATTTTCAATTATTGAAATTGGAATTGTTTTTGAGACTGTTCTATAACCACCTGAACATGAGAATGTATAATTAACAGCTGAGTGAACAGGAGATGTTACTTTTCCACTTATACAACCTGTTGCATTATTAAATGTTATATTTGATGGTAAATCTATATCAACACTGTAAGTCAATGAATTTCTAGCATAACACACAATTGGATATTGATTATCATAATTCATCATATAAACTAATTCCATTTTATCTACAGATTCAATCATTACTGCTTCATCCGGTATTAAGATTATAAACCGAACAGATTTACTTTTCTCTTCACCATCAATATTTCTTATATTAAAATTGTATAATTTTACAACTGGTCTAGTGGCTTTGCCTTTAATAAACCCAGTTGATGAATCTAATGTTAGACCTTCTGGAAGTTCGTCTACACTGTAAGTAACGTTTGAGTTACTTTCTACCCAGAATAATTGTTCTATTATTTCTTGATTTACTTCTGCAAGAACTTCTGGTGTATACTTATATAAAACAATTCTACTAGATGGTTTTATTACAATTGTCATTGTTAATTCACCTGAACCATATTCATTTGAAGCAGTAAATGTAATTACATAAGTTCCACCTCTATATGGCATTCCAGTTATTAAACCAGTCTGTTTATCATAGTCTAATCCTGGAATAAATTCATTTTCTGGACAGGATGAACATTTATAACTATAAGAATCTGGATTTCCAGTTACTTCATATATCGATTCAAGTTTATATATATAACCTGCTTGTAATATTACAATTGTTACTGTATTAATAAATTTGGGTGCTTCTTTACATGTTGTATTTGCTTCAATCCAAATACCATAGTTTGAACAATAGAAATATGTTTCACCAGATAATCCTGCTGTTCTACAATTCGTTTTAAAGAATGTATTTGATATTCCTTCTGGAAGATCTATAATAGGATTTGTAGGGCATTTCTTAGTACGACATAAATTATAACCTATTTTATCTATCTCCATTCCTATATCACTATCATATCGATAAGATTCTGGGATATCAATTCTAACACTTTTATACATTGTGTATGGATCAACATTGAAAGTGGCTCTTCCTTTGCGATTTTTCTTCAAATTCAAATAACTAACTGGATCTAATGAACCTATTTCAACTTTTTCTAAATCAGTTTCACCTGTTAATGATACTTTCATTGGATAATTGTCATATGCAGTAGTAGCTGCTATCATTGTAAATTGATTAAAGGCATAATGATTATTTTCACCAAATGAATAATCAGCATATGAATCACCATCTTCATCTCCATAATAATCAATCCAGGAAGTTCCAGTTGATAAATCAAAGGCTTTATCAGATGAAGATTTATCATATTTACCATAACTTTTACTGGATGAATCTGTCACTCCTCCGCCATAAAGTGATAATACAATACAATCTTCATCATTACTTCCATCTATAGGAAATATGAAGAATTTATCTTCATTTGGGAAATTATCATCATTTGGACTTTTATGTATTTCATAAGTTATAATTGCGGTTTCATTTAAATCATCGATTGGTAATATGAAATTTTCTTCTCTTGCTTTATCATAAGCTGAATCTCCTGGAGTATTTGGACCTACATCTCCATTTGGTAGATTATCTCGGAATATTACTCTTCCATTTACTCTCACAATAACACCTGATCTGTGTTTAATTCGTATTAAATATCCTGAATATTTGAAATAATATGGGAATGATAATGAATATCTTAAATAATATGTTGGTTTAGATAATGATGTTTGTGGAAGTGTTTTGATTGTAGATGTTGGCCATACAACTGAACCATTCTTAAATTCCCAATTTGGAATATATTCTTGACTAAATTGCCATTCAGTATGTGTATCAACAAGATACGTAACTATTAACATAATAATTAAATGATTAATATATATATATATATACAATCAATTGTTATATTCACTTCACCATTATCTACACGATTTACTGTATATCTTCCAATGATTGAATTTCCTGCAGATGTAGTAATATTTGAATTTTCCCATCCATCACCACTATTGTCAGTTAATCTCAGAGTATACCATCCTTTTGTTATACACATTTTTATACTATTCACTGTATCAGCAAAATAAGACCCAGCAAGTCCTTCATACACAATTTCATCATTTGAATTAATTAATTGGTATGATGCTGGTCTATCTTCATGATAATCACCAACATACAATGTCAATCCAACTAAGAATTTGTCAGCATTTTCACAATCATCTTCTTGAGTATCAGGTATAACTTCTATTATCATATCAAATGAAACTTTCCCTTTATCATTATGAGCTGTGATTTTATATGTTGTTGTATTTGTAACTTCATCAGCTGTTCCATTAATTCTTCCTGTCAAATTGTTGAATATAAAACCTCTTGGTAATGTAGAAGGTGTAATAGTGAAATAATCTATGAATGCTTCAATTCTTGGGAGTAATGACACTTAATTTCCTTTAAAAAATGTTGCACTATTTGTTGTATATTCAAACTTTGGTAAAACAGGATCTATTAAAACAATATATATGATATTAATTACTATACTTGTATTAAGTGTAAAAGTATGCGAAGAAGATTTAGTAGAATTTGTATAATATCTATATATTCGTACACCATCATTATAGATTGTTAAATAATGATTGAACATTCCTCCTGATTTGATTTTATAGGTATCTACTGGAAGACATTTACTATATGAACGAGGTAAACTAATTGTTTGTCTTTCAAATATATCTATGACCTTTGTACCATTTGCAGCTGTAACAGATAGCGTTAGATATTGTCCATTACCAACAAAATCATTACTAAAATGAAATATATGTCTTCTACCATTTTCACATCCGCCATTAGCTTTTATTCTAATTTGGAATTGTTTATTATCACCAATTGAATGACTGACATATGCATTTACAGTTATTTTCATATCTAATTCTTCTCTTGGACTTCCAGAAAGAGTAGAACTATCACCACTGAAGGTAAATCCAACTGGAAGACTCTCTATGCCAAATTCTATTACATCACCAGTTTCTACATGGAATTGAAGATCATAGAATTCGCCTACATCCAGTGATATTTCATCTGTATATTTCTTTCCTGTTTGAATATCTAAAATATAAAAACCATCAGGAGATTGAACAGCTATATAATCAATTATAACTAATAATTATATATACGTTTCACTGCTATATGGATAGTAGTTGATACATATTTATCATGTGAACTTGTTACTATTATTGCATGTTCTTTCATTTCAATAAATCTTTCTGATGTTGGAGTTCCCGCTATTATTACTGGATTGAATGGATTATTTGAACAATGAGCTTCTAAACCATCTGGTAATGGAGGATTAACTTTTACATCTTTACAGTCAAAATTTTCTACAGGAATAGCTTTATTTTCCACTGCTTGACCTTTTAGATAAGTGGCTGTACTTTGACTCATCATAAAATAATCATTTACTGGAACATATCTAAATGGAAGAAAGTTACTGTAATCATCTTCAGTTTGACTTAATTTCTTCCAAGAAAGTGTAAATGCAGCATCATCATTATGAGTAACATAATAGATTTGAACAAAGAATGAATCATCAGTTAAATTATAATCAAAATAACTTGGATTATCAACCTTATTTCTTCCTGGTTTAGATAATACTACTTTATTATTGATATAAATCCAATAACCACCATTAGCACTTACTTTGAATTTGTTTATACCAATATCTTCTTTTTGTGGATGAAGATATCCTTCCCAATAAACACCATAATCATCATGAAATTCTATACTCAATCCTTCAGGATGAGAAATCTCTTCAGATTGTTGAATGAAGGGTTGATTTTGTCTTTGAATGTAAGATGCTTCTAAACCATCTACACTTGGTCCATATTTGGTAAATAAACTTGTATCAAAATTATGAGGTTTATAATAATAAGATAGAACTCCTTCTATCGTTTTCTTTGTTACACGAAGTTTCAATGTTAGTTCATTTGTTTCACTATCTCCATTTTTACATTTCAATTTATATTCTGTTTGATGCATTTCAGATTGTGGATGGCCTTTTATACCATCAACTGTTACTTCTGATCCTTCAGGTAATTCTGCATTATTACTAATCCAACAACTTTCAGCTTTACCTCTTCCAACATGAAGTGGAGTTAAACTGAAAGCATCATATAACCAACTTACTTCTAATGAATCAGTAGATAAAAATGTTACTGGGCTAAAAATTGAATTGGAATATTTAAATGGAATTGTTTTTCTTTCACTACTTCCTGGAAGTGAATAATCAAATGCAAATCTAAAATCTAAACCTTCTCCTCCCATAAATTCTATTAGCACTCTTCTCAAACCTTTTTCTAATTTCACTGTTTTCTTCATTGGATCATCATTCCATTTATTACATTCACTCCAATCTGATAATACAACCACATCATCATCAATAAACACTCTAGCATTCATTTCATTACCAGTTTGCATGTAAAATGTATATTCACCAGCTGCTGTAACATTAATAAATCCATTCATTTTCCCTTTAAATGTGGTAATTCTACCTTGAATATAAACATTCATTTTATTTTTCCATTGTTCAAAATCTGTCAAACCATACAAATCATTCATTGGAGCTTCATAGAAATCATAAAATTTAATACTATCATGATAATCACCACATTTTGTTGTTTCCAAATCATAAAATTCAACATAAATACCATCATATAATTCAGGATTTTCAATTTTAACTATTTCAATATCAAAACTACCAGTTCCAGCTGCATTTGTAGCATTTATTGTTATTATCATGTTGGATTGGGGATTGAAATTGTCAAATTTCAAATAAGGACCAGCTTGACTAATACCTTTTACTTCTTTTGGTGAGATTGACCAACCATCTTCAGGAATTTGACTTGTGGCAGTACAAACTATAATTGTATTGATGAGAGATACAGCTGTAAGCTTTGAGACACCACAATTTATAACAGGAGCAGACATACCTAGGAAAATTAAGGATTTAAACATACAAACAATTTCTAATTTGCAGACAGCAGTATCATCTTTACCTGCATTATATGTTATGGTGTAATAGCCGCTTGATTCAGCAGTTGGTATTCCTGTTATAATTCCAGTGTTTGGGTCAAGTGATAAACCTTCTGGTAATTTTTTATTAACACAATAAATGCCTTCTTTAAAATGAATTGGTTTAGTTACCGTAGCTTCTTCTCCAACTTTCAAATGAAAATGATTATACTCATATTTGAAACCACCAACACTTAATGAAGGCATAACACATAGTACTATTAGTATATAACTTTATTAATCATACAGACAACACATAACACTGTAAATTTCATCATTAATCAGGAAACACAAATGCAATATCTGATTTAATCGCATTCTCTCTCAAGCTAACTTACAAATCTTTTCTTTTAAATCAATAATTATTCTAATAGTTTAATCTTAATTCGAGAAAAATCTAGAACTTATAAGTATATTCTACAGCAATAATTATGAACAATAATCAATCCATAATATTAAACCATAGAATTAACTCCAATTATGTCAAATAACATACATGAATATAAAAATATCATATTTTGTTGAATTAAAGAAATAAAATAAGATTATATATTATATACCAACCATTAAAAAGACATTGTCTAAATAGTTTTACTATTTTATTAACATAATGTTGTATATTTTTAGTATACTTACAATTTACTTATATTACATTTAAAAACCTGTTATTGAATAGTAATAGTTCAACTATTACACCACACAATTTATATCAAACATATTTGACTGTTTTTATTTTTTTTTTTTATTTATAAAGGAATTTAGATGAATATTGAAATAAAAATACCAGAAAATAATGAAAGAAGAGATTATATACCTGGTTCAATAGTAAGTCAACTACAACCAAAATCTCCCACTCATATTACACATGTACCTTTACAGATGTTGAGTCCTAGAAAGGTGCTGGACTCTAGATCTCACACTGTATTTATAAACGGCAAAACACCTAGAAGACCTGATGGAGTGTGGAATAGTGCCAGAGCATCTAAAAGATTTAATCATTTAAGATCACTAAGGCCATTGGAATGTTCACCTGAAAAAGTATCAAGTGATGAAGTAAAATTAGCAAGAGATTTTACAACGTCTAGTGTTATAGAAGAATTCATAAGTCCTTCATTAGAGCCAACTAGTCGAGATGAAGCTATTTATTTAAAACGAATGATGAACAGATTAATCTGTGAATTACCTGAAAGACCTGAATTTGAAGAAGATAATCTGAACATAAACATTCAAGAACTATTTACCGACATATTAACGCAATTAAGAGAAGAGCAGAAAGTGTATGATGTATGTTTTGATGAAGTAATTCGTCAAGTAACAATTCAATGTAGAGAAAGAGGTGAAGTAATTAATTCATTAAGAAATCGAATGTCAAGTGTAATAACCTATTTATTAAAAGCACTACAGTTTTCATTCAATGAGATGAGGTTATGTTTTGATGAAGAAAAATCAATGGAAAATCGAATTAAAGAAAATGAAGCTTTAATAAATAAACAAGAAAAAGAATTGAGTTATTTAGGAGATGTATTAAAGAAAGTAAGACAAGAAAGAGATAAACTACACGAAGATCTACTAACAGAAAGAAAACAAAAAGAAATGGATGTAAACCAATTAGTGAAGTTGAAACATTTGTCAAAATATGCAGATATTGCATTAAAGAAATTATCAGCAGCAATCACAATCCAATCGTTAATGAGAGGTTATTTGGAAAGAAAGAAATATGAAAAGATGTTAGCCATTAAGCATGCCAAGAAAGCATTAAAAGAAAATGAATTTATAGCAAGTAAAGATGGTGGATTACATATATTGCATGAGAGAAAAGAGACTGAATATTTAAATGAGAATAAATTGGATGAAGATGATGATGGATATAGACCAGACATATATGGAAATGAGGATGAGGATGAGAATGGTAAAAATGGTATACAAATATCATATGAACAAGTTCAAAAACAGAAAAGATTAGAAAGTAAAAGTGCATTTATTATTCAAAAATATTGGTCTTTATATAAATCAAAGAAAGGAATGAAGAAAGTGAAACAGAATAGTAATATATTTGATTTTGAAAGGATTGAAGAATCTGATATTAAACCGCTACCATCAGCTTTAATTCCTGAATGTGAAGAGCAGACAACATTTGAAAAAGTAGAATTAAAAGAAATAAACAATAAGAATAGTGCAAGTAACTTCAAACCATTAAATATAAAGACAAATAATTATAATAACAGAAAGAATATGAAAGGTAGAAGAAATGATAAGAATGGAATAATAAGCAATGAATCAAGTATTCAAGCAGGTGATAGTGTATGTGAGTATAATACAAGTGGTAAAGTAATAAAAGGTGGTGAAAATTATATAAAACCAGATATGATAGAAGTAAGTTGTAGTCCAATAATGTGGGGTAAAAAATCAAAGAATAATAAAGTAATAGTAAGTAAATATGTAGGAAATAAGAATGGAAAAGTGAATAATTTAGCAAAACCTTACAGAAGTGGTAGTAATAGTCGAAGTAGTAGTAGAAAATCATCACTTCGTAAAAGAAGACTATCTCCAAGTGACAAAGAATATAGAAATGATAATGATAATACTGATAATGATGATGATGATGATGAATATAATGAAAATGATGAAAATATTGAATATAATCCATCAAAACAGTATAATAAAAAGAAGCAACATCACAGTAAAGATAATAAAGAATCAAGAGATGATAAGAATAGTGATAATCAACAACGACAACAGCAACAACAAGAGCAACAGAATAGAATGAATGATAAACCAAATGATCTGAAAATCGGAAGTAAAGGTGGTTATAATTATGATAGTAACATACCATTAGGTGAATATATGGAATTGAATGATACTGCCATTCCTAATCGTGGAATAAAATATGACAATAATAAGAATATAGATTTGATGAGTCCTGGTGAAATGTTAGAGTTGTATATATATAAATATATTACTTTTATATTATTATTATTATAAAATAGATTTGAAAGAAAATTGAAATTATTAAATGAATTGTTGAGGAATAGTGAAAATTCAACAGAAACAAAGAATGAAATGTTTCCTCAGATTAAAGCTGTTGAAAAACAGATACAAAGACTTAAAGCTCCATTTTATAATGATTCTACAAGTATAAATTATATACAATAATATATAATAATGAATAGATAAGTTTAGTGGTTGGAAAGAAGGAATAGATGAAGTAAAGAAGAATATAAAACACACAACAACAACAACAAATGCAAATGGAAATGTTACTAGTAATACACTTGATTCAATGTCTTCAGATATTTATAATGATAATGTAATACCAAAAGAACCAAGGAAACCAAAAGGAAAAGCATTTAGATGGCCTAAAATATTAGAGAATAATTTAACCAATTGTTATTTGAGTAATAAAATTGATGTTTATTCTGAAGGTTTACATATTCGTGGTCCAATGAAAATGAATAAATTATTAGAGTTTATAAGATCAACATTAGATGATTTAGCAAATAATGAATTTAACAAGTTTATGTTGAATCATAGAGCAGAAGGAACGATCGGAAATGGAGTGATAGAAGTTGAACAAAGTCTATTTGAAGATGATAAGTTATTCACATTAAGAAAAGATGTATATAATATTATAATCATCTTTATTAATTATTCTATATTGTAAATAGTTGAATATAACTCAAAATGAGTTTAGAAGAGTAATGTCAGGTGATACATTCGAGATAGATGAATATAGTAATTACACAAGATTAGGTGATATAATCTACAAGATATTCCACAGTAAATATGGTTTTAAAAAGCTAGTAGATCAACATATAGTAGATTTAATATATAGTTTATGTAGTTATCGTGAAATGAGTGAAGAAATCAACTTCTTCTCAGAAATATTGGAAGAAACGATAAGTCCAAGAGATTTGAGTAGAATATTGCATATTCGTAGGCTATGTAGATTAATATCTGATGGATATATATTTAGTAATGTTGATGGTGAGTTTAATAAGGAATATTTATCATATGAAAGAGTAAATATGACAATTCGAACATTATTTGGCTTGAGTAAAACAGATGATATAATAGACCATCCTATTGAACCAATGTTAAGAAGAATAAGAGATATAACAAAGCCAATAAATATATTTAATAAATATATAAAGAATAGTGAAGAAACCTGGATAACAATGACAAATATGATAAAATCAATATTAGATGAATATCATTATCAAGATAAATCAAAATATCAACAAAAGTGGATTATTTGTAGATTCATTGAAGTTGATAGTGATAAAGATGGATTTATTAATCGTGATGAGTTTTTAGCATCTTTAGAAGGAATAGAACCATCTTTTGATAAGAGAGAAATGAGTTTATTGTTTGGAAATATCACTAAATCAATAGGAATATATCTTTTTTATATGTATTTTATTTACTAAATAATTTGGTTTTATTTTTAATTCAGATTATGTAAGAATGATATGACATTGAATTCTTATAGAAATACAATGAAGAGTTTGTTAGATGAGATAGGTGATAATGTAAAATTACCACAACTAAATAGTAGTGCTTATGCTGCAGAATCTAATTTTAAAACTTATTCAGTCTCACTTGCTATGTCTAAAATTGAATAATTATATTTATGTATTATTGATTGTTTGTTGTGAAAAAAGACATTTGTCAAAATAGAATTGAAGAAAAGTCAAACTTAAAAGCTTGATTTTAATCGTTTTTCTGAATAAATGCGTGAGGAAGAAGACAATAATTATGAAGAGTTGAGATCATATGATGCAGAGCCTCCTATTAGACAAAAACCGTATAATGGCAAGTTTATTATTGATAGAAGTAAAAGACAATCGCTGTTTGATAAACTAACAGGAAATGAAACAATAGAAGGTGATTATGATGAAGAATTGACGAGTATCAGAGCATGTAAGTTTGCTAATGAAGAGTATGTTAGTAAACAATATTTTGAATAGGCTGGAAATAGAATATAGAAACCATGAGATTTACTATTATCGTGGACTACTTCTTATGTACAATATATTATTAGCTTTTGAAATTGTGAGGTTAATTGTTGTTTATGTAATAATTGATTCGAATAGATCTAAAAATTTAACAGCATCAATAGTAATGATTACAATTCTAATAATTAGTTTCATCATACAGATTGTGTATGAATATTTCTTTGTTAATCTCATAGAGTTCCTCTAAATAAACGTTATCTTAAGTATTATGTAGTTGATCATTATCAAAGTAATGCTGTGTTAATGATACAAGTGTTTTTTCCAAGTATATTTCATATAATTATATGATTTTTAGTATTGAGTGAGATATATTTCATCTATTTAAACTGGCAAGATGTTTGTTCCTATGTGGTAATATTATTATTGATATTAATTCATAATTATACATCAATTTTATCAATTACTGTAATTGGTTTAGCTACGTATATTATAATAGTATTTATTATATATAGAATTGTTGCATATGGTTTATTGTTCATGATAACAGGTAAATTTGACACCGAATACTTTGAAAATTTCGTTTATTTAATCTTCGTCACTTTCATGTTTCAATATGCTATGAATAAGAATGAATTGGATTTGAGAAAGAAATTTTATGTAAAAAGAGAAATGAAGAGTGAATATGATAGTTTATCAATGATAGTGAAAGGAACAAAACAATTGAGAAATCGATCTACGAATAATGAAAATAATAATAATAATAATAATAATAATAAAAGCCCAGTGTGTAGTTTTATCAATCCAAAGATAAGTATTGATCCAGATAGAATTCAATTGAATAGTGAAATAAGTCAGTATAATTATTATTATTTTCTTTTTTATTATTATTAATAGAGGAACAACAGGAACATTATACAAAGCAACTTATGATGATAGAGCAATGATAGTTCAAGTATAAATTATTACTATTATTTACTTATAATAATAATAATAATAATAAATAGAAATTAGATTTTGTTCCAACTACAATTGATGTACAATTCAACGTATATACAATGATGTTATCAGTAGTTCGTCATCCGAAATTAGTTCTATTTAGTGGAATATCTATCAATCCTGCCATTATATTATGGGATGCAAGTTCTTACATGGATACATTAGATAATGTTTTATATACAAAATCTCAAGTATTACATTGGAGTTTAGTATTGCAAATGTCATTAGATATTGCAATAGGAATGAGCCATTTATATGGTTTGTCTACTGCAATTAGTCATCGACATTTGTCATCTCAAGTTATACATATCAGCAAGAACGATTGGCATGTAAAGATATGTGAATATGGAGTAATTAATTTGATAGATATTATGGGTGGAGAGATAGATCAAGGAGCTGGTAGTAAAGATTTACCATGGTTAGCTCCAGAAGTGATTGTAGATGAACAAATCACAGAGAAAAGTGATATTTATAGTTTTGGTATGTTATTATACGAAATGATGTTTCATGAAATACCATTTGGTGAATTAGTTGATAATTCATTGGCAATGAAAATAGTAAAAGGTTATAAACCTGATCAAGATGTAGAATTAGACTGTCCTTATGATGAATTGAGCGAAGTGATGGTAACAATGAGACAATGTTGGTTAACTGATGCTTCTAAAAGACCTTCATTTCATAACTTAGCAGATGGATTAGAAGAAGTTATTAGTAGTGAATTAGGAGATGTTGATAGAGATTTGCAAGTCATATATCCACATGATATTGATAATACAGGTGACAAGCCGAACTTGTCATTTAAACAGTTACAATTAGGACCAATACTTGGTGAAGGTGCTTATGCGACAGTGTATGAAGGTAAATATGGTGATATTACAGTTGCTGCTAAAAAAGTGGTTATAAAAAGTGATAAGAAAATAATCGATGCATTTTATAGAGAATGTAGATTAATGGCTTCATTAAGACATCCAAATATTGTATTATTTTTAGGTTTAACCACTAATAATGTTGAAATGTTTATGTTGACAGAATTATTACCAAGAGGAAGTTTTCATCAAATGTATCATCATATGCCTAAACCAAAAGATTTAAAAAGTCATATTTTATTATGTTATAAATTGTCAATAGATGGCGCAAAAGGAATGTTATATTTACATACACTCAATCCACCACTTATTCATAGAGATATTAAAAGTCCAAATTTATTAATTGATGATTATTGGAATGCAAAAATAGCTGATTTTGGTTTAAGTCGATATTTGGATGATAGAACGAGAAGTAAAGCTGGATCACCATTATGGGTAGCTCCTGAGATATTATTAGGTGAAGGATTCGATTGTCCTAGTGATGTATATAGTTTTAGTATTGTAATGTGGGAAATGATGCAATGGGATGAACCTTACCCTGATATTATGGATCCAAATATGATTTTAGCCAATGTGTCAAGAGGATATCTTAGACCTGATAAGATAGAGTACTGTCCTGAGAAATTTTGGGAATTGATGAGTGATATGTGGGCACAAAATCCTAAGAGTAGACCTGACTTTCATATTGTTTTAGAGAGATTGGAAGATATGAAAAGTGAGTTAGAAGAAGAAATGGGTTTGGAAGATACTTTTGATTAAATATATATACAAATAAATATGTATAATTAATTTATATTTTGTTTAAAATCTTTTAATTGTTTTTATTTGTTGTGTTTGTGTGTTTATTTTGAAATAATAGTTTGAATGATGGTTTGAATTGAATATATTCGTTTCAAATGGCATTTTTCATTTATTTGCATTTTTCGTAATGTATATATCTTTCTGATCCTATTAAATATGTGCAATGAAAGTTAATTCTAGAATTACTCTTAATTCGTAATGAAGACAATTCTTATCTTGAGCACATTATATTAATTTTTTGTAATGATAGATAAATTAGTAATTCCTATTTATAATGAGGAAATATCCATTGGCTGAACAAAAAGAAATATATATTAATCTATATTGTTTTGTTTTTTATAAAATATCTCATATTTTATTATGTTTAGGTTTAAAAAACAGTGAAACATAGTAATAAATAAATTAATCATGTTGAATAAGGTCTTTATCAGGATCAAATTGTCTTCCAACTAACACTAAGTCTAATTCGTAAATTAAAGTCTATAATTTATAATTATTTATTTATAATTTAAATATATATGTATATATACTGTATTGGGTGGAATAAATTCAGTACCTTCATCTCCAAAACTATAAATATTCATAAATTAATATAAATACGCTTTATCTGGTGTAGCTATAATCTTTCTCTTTCCACCTTCTTTCATTGTCAATACTGCATCATCCCAAGCTTCAATCACCCATCCTAAACCTGCTTTAAAGGTTAATGGACTTCCAACAACATAAGAATCGGCATTTGGTATTTTCTTACCATTTAAAAATCTACCTTTATGATGAACATTAACTATATCACCTACTTGTGGCATTTTACCAGTTCCAACTTTTAAATCAATGTATTGAACACCTAGATAATATTATATAACCAACAAACATACCTGATGGTAATCTTTTATACTGTTCTCCTGGTACTAATCTACAATCATTTCCTGTTCTGAGCTTTCCAATAAGTCTTTTGCAAAATATTGGACTAAATTAGACACATTATAATAAGAATACTTTATTTTATTTAGTAATTGATGAGATTTTGAAAAACAAAACATCAAACTTGTTTGAAATAAAGAAAAAATAAAGTCAGTATCTCAAACTTAGTTTGACACGTGCTTTTATATTTCTCTTTTTTTCTCTTTTTTTCTCTTCATTGCATTAATGAGTGATGTTCCAGTAGACGCCAATAACAGTATTGATTGATTATACATTGAAATAGACTGTGTTGGGTTGCATTCAGGACAGGCTGGTAAAGTTGCAGCATGTGCAGGTTGTCCAAACCAAGCAAATTGTGCAGCTGGTAAGAATAGAGGTGTAGATCCAGGTATTATACTTTAAATATCTATATATCTAGATATTGAGCAAATCAAAAAGAGATTTGAGAGTATTAAACACACCATCATAGTATTATCCGGGAAAGGTGGTGTAGGAAAAAGCACAGTGTCAACACAATTAGCTTTCACCCTCGGAACTCAATATCATAAAAATGTTGGTTTATTAGATCTTGATATTTGTGGCCCAAGTATTCCAACAATGACAAACCTCAAAGGTTCAGAGATATCACAATCAGGTTCAGGTTGGAACACAGTTGATCTTGATTATGTTCACGTCATGTCAATTGGTTTCATGTTACCTCATGAAGATGATGCTGTTATATGGAGAGGACCACGTAAACACGGTTTAATCAAACAATTCTTAATGGATGTAGATTGGGGCGAATTAGAATATTTAATTATTGATACTCCACCAGGAACATCAGATGAACATATCTCAACTGTTCAATTGTTAAAGGAAGTAACAAATGTAAACGCTGTAGTAGTAACAACACCACAAGAAGTTGCATTAAGTGATGTAAGAAAAGAATTGAATTTCTGTAAAAGATCAGATTTGGGTGTAATTGGAGTGATTGAAAATATGGGTGCCTATGATGCAAAAATTGAAAATTGTCATTTCGTAGATGGTATGAATAACGATATAACTGAGACAATTAAAGGATTACTTACTTCCTATTTGAATTGTAAAGTGAGAATGGATATTTTCCCATCTTCTGCTTCAGGTGGTGCTATTAAAATGGCTCAAGATTATAATATTAATTATTTAGGTGTAATTCCTTTAGATACTGATTTATTGAAAGCTGGAGAGAATGGTGTAGCAATTATTAATAATTCTGATAGTATATCTGTTATTCCAATTTGTGAAATATGTAAAAGTATATATTTGTTTTATTATGTTTATTATTTAAATAGAAATTATGGATTTTTACACAAACTAAAGTTTTTATAATTGTTTATACCTAATAAAGATGATTATTGTGTTATTTTTATTTTTATTTTTATTTTATTAAACAACAGATTAAATAATATATTGTTCATAAACAGTGTTGTATTTTTCGGTCAAAAAATATAGGTTTACCTATAGGTCAAAACCTATATCTTTAGCTTGACCTTTACCTTCCTTATACTAACTATTAGTTGACCTCCTATTGAACATGAGTTAACAAGCATATAATCTAACCATATATACAAAATTAATGTTTTATACATCATCTTTCAAATATCAAATTTGACCGTCAGTCGATGCACTTTTTATATTACTATTATTTTGATCTATTTCTCAATGATGACTCACAATAACATATTATTAACATAATATTAAATTAATTATAGAATAAAAAAAATAAAAGAAAAAAACATCAAGCTTGATGGTTTGACAAAGTAAATCTTTATTTTTTAAGATTTTGATCATTTAGAAGTATAATTACTCAATATTTATAAGACTTTATAATATATGAAACCATAGGGATATCACATTACCCCCTATCGCATCAATAGAGTTGTGCATTTATTCAATTGCTGTATGTTAGAGAAGTAACATTTTAACTACTTCAAAATGTTTTGGAAAACGTGATTAAAATAAAATATTCAGATTATTACATATGGTAAAAGCCAAAGTCAATTCAGATTCTGTCAACAAAGATCTATGTAAATTAATAACCATCAATGCAGTCAGTACCACAATATTAGACTCGCCAGAATTTAGAAGGTTTTGCTTCAAATTAGGATATATTATACCTCTAAGAGAGTTTTATAATGCTTATTTATTTTCAGAAACTGAGAAAGTAAGAGATTTATTGAAGACAAATCATTAATATCCAGAAATAGAGATTTATTATTATAATTACATTAATATTTGTTTTTTAGAGATAGTAATCAATATAAATTAATCATCAAAATAACAAGTTGTTTATAAATATGTTAAATATCACTATTGAGTAGTTTGTAGATGAATTTTAATATATTTGTATAGATATTTATACAATTTCAACCAATCTTATTCTAACTATGGCAATCAAAGTAAAACAGGAAGCAGGAATAATTTTTTATATAGTATGATAGTTTGTATTAAACAAATGTTACTCAGTAAGTAATTAAAATAGATTTTAACAAAATAATGCTCGAGGTTTGACCGACCAAGGGTCAAAGCTAGATTATAGGTTTTACCTATAACCTATAGGTTACCTATTTATACAACCCTGTTCATAAATTATTTAATTCTTTAAGAAGTTTAAATATTTTATCTCTCTTTTGTGAATCATCATCATTAAGATATTTTAAAGCAATTTCATAATATTCTTTAGCTTTAGCTTTTTGTTTCTATTTATTATTATATTTTCATAATTATACCATTTTAGAATAACAATCACCAAGATTTCGATTATTATCTGATTTATCTTCATTTGATAAAGAATATTCTAATGCTTTTCTAAAATATAGAATTGCTTCTTCATATTTACTCTATTTATCATTATGCTATTATTATTATACCATAATATAATAACAATTACCAATACTTCGATTATTATCTGATTTATTTTTATCTGATGAAGAATATTCTAATGCTTTTCTATAATATAGATTTGCTTCTTCATATTTACTCTATTTATCATTGTATTATTAAAAATATACCATAAAATAATAACTAAAACCAAGATTTCTATAATTATCTGATTTATCTTCATTTGATGAAGAATATTCTAATGCTTTTCTAAAATATAGAATCGCTTCTTCATATTTACTCTATTTATTATTATATTTTCATTAATATACCATAAAATAATAACAATTACCAAGATTTCTATTATTTATTCTTTTATCTTCATCTGATGAAGAATATTCTAATGCTTTTCTATAATATGGAATTGCTTCTTCATATTTACTCTATTTATCATTAAATTTTCATTATTATACCATTTTATAATAACTAAGACCTAGATTATTATTATTTGTATATTCATCCTCATCTGATAAATAGCATTTTTTATTTTCTCCCAAAAGTATTACTCCTACTTTAAGATGAGGTTCATTTAATTCTATTTTATTATATCATAATAATATTATTATATACTTTTCAGTTCATGAATTATTTTATTCAATTCTGAACGATCTTTCTTTTCTTTAACAAGTATTTTTCTTAAAAATGAGTTTAATTCATTATTATATTCACATTGTAATGGTTTATAGTTTATATTTTCTATGTTCTTCATTGTCTGAAACATATTTGAACTAAAAAATGGATATTTACCACTCATTATGTAATAAAATATTAATCCAAAATTCCAAATATCACTTAAAATATCTAATTCTTTTCCCAATAATTCATCTATACAAACAAAACATAGATCTTCTCTTTTTCTCTCAGGTTTCTTTCCTTCTCTTCCTTTGAATAACATATTATTACAATAATCACTCAAAATCACTTCATTTTCATCATTTAAAAAGATATTAGATGGTTTTAAATCACTATGAATTGTTCCATTTTCATTTAAACACTTTAATACAATCAATATTCCATTTAATACTTCATATGGACCACTTTCTTCAAAGTATTTCAAAGTGTCTATTTCATCTAAGTGAGTTTTATATTCTCTCATCACTTTATATAAAATATTCTCATTATTTTCGATTATTTTATATTTCATTATACCATCTATATTCATGTTATTTACTTTATTCATTGTTAAAACCACTTCATCAACAACTTTTATATCTAACTCTCTCACATTCACAATTTTTAGTAATTTATTTGAACCATTTGTTTTATCTCTTACTCTAGGTAATTTACCTTCATAAACACTTTCATTCAACAACTATTGTAATAAAACTAAAAGAATAAAAAATACTTCATATTTTTTGATAGACAATAAGTGTGAAAGTGGTTTCATTTATTTTTATCAATAGTTATTTGTATATTCAAACAAAAATAAGAATAAACCGTTACAAAAGATCTCAAGCTTTTTACACTAAGGCTTGAGTATTTTCTATCATTTTCTTTATTTTCTTATTTTTAACATTTATGAAGTAAATACACAATATTTCAATATTTTATCTAACTATTACATAAATATTATGGAATTACTTATTTTCTATTTGAAATAGCTTTCTTTGCTACTTTTCTTCTTATTTCTTCTTCTTTACTGTCATCCATACCAAATAATTTCCCCAATAACTTATTTGGATCATTATTCAATCCCATTTGATCTTGAACTTGTTTCAATTCATTTGGATCAACATTTTTCATAACGGATGAGAATACTACAATCATTACTGCTGTAAATAATGAAACTAAAACCATTGGTGATTTCAACATTGAAAGAATTGAGAGAGATTTTGGTTGTAATTGATATTGAGCTTCAGCTAGTGGTTCAATTGTTAATGGTAAATCGACTTGTTGATTTGATAAACCTATTTTCTTATAGATTGTTATATCTCCTCTTGTTGAAATAACAATTTTGTACTATTAACACAATTATATAAAAACAATAATTATACTCTCGGAAATACATAACCTGGACATACAACATCAAGAATAAAGCTTTTGGATGGTAAATTTGGGAATGAAAATCTACCACTTGCTTGTATGAATGCTACATACTCTCCTTCATTTAACAAAACCTTTGATACATATAAAATTAAAAGTATACTCTACTATTTCTAAAAGCAGCAGAAGGAGCAGCAATTGTTCCAACCAGTGTAGTTTTCTGTGACTATTTGAAATATATTGCATAAAATATACAGCATTTACTAATAATAGAAACAAAATAACTGGAAGAAATTTCATATTAAGCAAAATTATAAAAATGTGATTTGATAGGAGTCAAGCTTATATATTATTTTCTTTGTTTTTCACTTAAATTATACAATCTATATAATCATAAAATATATAATTATTGCTATATTAATGTTTTTAATTAATTCTAAGGTTCAAATCCTGGAGGAGCATCTAAATTATCAGTTTCATCAAATCCAGGTGGTGGAGGAATGTTTAACGCTCTCCATTGGAAAAAACCATTTCTATTATTATTATTAGCATTATTTATATTCCTATTATTTGTATTATTATTGTTAATTGATTTAGGTGGTTGTATTGGTTGTATATTGAAATTAATTGGACTTGAATTTGGTTGTAATGGATTAGAATTTGACATTAATGATATAGTATCAGATTTATAATAATTATTATTTATTGGTGGATTAGTAGCAACAATTGGTGACTTTTGAACTTTCAAAGAAGATGCATAAGATAATGGTGTTGGTTTTATATTAACTGTTGGTTTATTTTTATTCAATCCGCTTACTGCAGCTGCATAGAATGATGAAGCATTAGAATGATTATTATTAATAGTTGAAGCTTTAACTGGAGATGTTGGTGGTATTGTTTTTGTAGTTGTAGTTGTTGTTGTTTTATTATAATTATTATTTGTTGATGATGTTCCATTCTTTAATGTATGACATAATCTACAAATAGTTTCTGTTTTTGGATTTCCCATATGACATTCACTACATTGCCAAAACTATTAATTAATATATATATATAACTATACATTTGGATGTTTTAAACTACATAATGGTCTTTCACAATTATCTTGAAATTTACAATTTCCAGTTGTATTATTCTTATATAAATGAAACTTTGGACATTTTTTATCTTCACAATTATCATTACATAATTCAGCTCCTTGTCTTGGAACTGGATGTTGAAAATTACAATAGAAATTATTACATCTTACACCATATCGACATCTAGCTGGAGTTGGATAAGTTGCTGGTCTCTATATATTTATATAAATATTATTATACTCTATCACCACATGCTCTACATGTTGATAATCTATAAGGATTACCACAATAACAAGTTTCACATTGCCAAAACTAATAATAATAATAATAATAATAATAATAATAATAATAATAATAATAATAATAATATATATATATATATATATATATATATTATACTTTTGGATGTTTTAATGTACATAAAATTCTTTCACATTCTTCTCCAAATTTGCATTCTGTTAATGGTGATGCATTTGTATGGATCTTTTGACATTTTTTATCTCTACAATTACGATAAGGACAGACTTCAGCATCTATTATTATTATTATTATTATATATTATTTATAATATATAATACTTTGTCTAACAGCAGGATGTATAAATTTACATTTTATATTTGTACATTTTGTTCCATAAATACAATAATTTACTAATTTCGGTTCTTTACAGTTTCGACATACTTCACATGTATTTGGATTACCTGCTTTACATTTCTGACACTTCCAATATTGAGGATGCATCATTGGACATAAAATACGATTACATTTATCAGCAAATGGACATTCAACATCATTCAAAATATGTATTTTATTACAATTAATATCATTACATTCTGCATTACATAGAACAGCGCTTTCTCTTGGCTCTGGATGACGGAATTTGCATAATACATTATAACATTTTACTCCCCATTCACACATCTCGTCACTTGTTGTTGGAGTAGTAATAAAACCTTTCTATATTGTTAAAATATAGAATAATAATTAATACATTTGTACCACAATTTCTACATTGCCATAATTTAGTTGGATTTCCTGAACAACACGATTGACATTGCCAAAACTATATATTTATATCATATAAATGATACTCCTGGATGAACATAAGGACAGATAATTCTTTCACATTCATCAGCAAACTCACAATACCTTTTTTTATCATCAAATGGATGTAGTTTTTGGCACGACACATTTGTGCAATTTTCATTATCACAAACTTCAACACCTATTATTCACATATATATCACAAATATATACCCTGTCTTGGAGATGGATGTATAAGTTTACAGTTTATATCACAACATTTTACACCATATTTACAATTAGAAGAACTTCCAAATCTTTTCATAATTGATTTATAGATATATGACAATAAAAATAAATAAAATTAAAATAAGGAACTCAAACCAAATCAAGCCATAAAATGATTTTTATAAAATTAGCATTAACAAAAGAGCATTACATATAAATTAATTATTAATATTATTCAGCGCGAGTGAATTTAGTTGATTATTAACTATCTTCTTCATCACTGTGATATTCATCATCAATATTTGCTTCTTTTTCTCTTTCTAATTTCGCTTTCTCTTCCTCAATTTTAGCTTTTTCTTTGTCCTCCTCTTTCTTAAGCTTTTCCTCTTCTTCTTGATGCTTCTTTATGTCATTTAACAAAGCAATTTGTCTTTTAGCTTTTATCATTGCTTCTATTGATTCAGCCTAGCACAAATGTAAATATTGCATTTATATACAGATTTCAATTCTTCATTTTCAAGTTGCTTTTCTAAAAGAGTAGATTTTAATAGTTTCTGATATATAATATTATAATTTTCATAATCACCAGGCAATTCATTATTATTTTCATTTTCTATTATATAAATAACTAACTATACCGTAACTAACCATATCCTTTAATTTCATCCACTTATCCAAATTTTTTATTTCAAAATCATCAGATAAACGAAAATTTTCATGAATTTCATCTATAATGTGTATACTCCATCAAATAATCATACTAAAAGACATTTTAATATTCTGGTGTGAAAAATGGCGAAAAATAGATAACGACTCTATATTTTGAATAAAAAAGAATCAAGCTTGTATTTTTAAGCTTGAGATTATTCTTTTTATGTAAAACTAGATTTACATACGTTTGTTGATTGTAGATAAATAAAAATGGATGGACTTAGTATTTTAACAATATGTTAAAAGTGATGGATGTTAGTGATTTAGATGTTTCAGTAGTTCGTGAGATAAAAAGAATAAACAATATGAATTGTTTAATGAAATATTGATTGTATTAAAGAATTTCAAATCAAATTAGATGGAATTTCAGAAGAAGTAAAGAAAGAATAAAAAAAGGAGTTTTTGAATATTGACTAACTGTTATATTCACTATATTGATATATTTAATGCGTTTATGTTTGTGATTTAAATAATGAAACGAATATATTTTTAATTGAATGAAAAGTGTTTTTTTCGATTATGAGTGTATTAAAAGTCGATGTTTATTCTGATTTTGCTTGTCCTTGGTGTTTTATTGGCAAGAGACATTTTGATTCAGTATTAGTATAAGAATATACGAGTAGGCTGTAAAACAATACAAAGGTGAATATGAAATCGTTTATCATCCAGTATTTATAAAATAATTAATGGTATAGTATATGATTGATCCAAGTGTGCCTCTAGAGGGAGAAGATTACTATAAGTATAGTGAGTATATATAATAAATTTGAAGATATAATAATCGTCGTTGGGGTGGTGATTATTGGACACACAGTATGAAAGAAAGTGCATTGAAAGATGGAATTACTTTTAAAGGTTGGAAGTATATATATATGTGTGTATATAGTAAAAAATGAAATAGTGTATGGGCTAATACATTTCATGCTCATCGTTTAATGGAATATGTTTTAGAAAAGAAATGTTGGCAAAAAGAATGTGAATTAAAAGAATTACTATTTGTTCATTATTTCGAGAAAGGTGATAATATAAGTTTAAAAGAAGTGTTAATAAAAATAGGTAAAGAATTTGGTTTAGAAAATGTGGAAGAATTTATGAATAGTACAGAACTATCAGCTAATGTTATAAAGAAAGATAAATATGCTAAGGATGAGTTAGATATACAGTATATTTATGACTTTTATTCAATTTTATATAAAATAGCGGTGTTCCTTTCTATATTATCAATGATAAGATAATCTTAGAAGGTGCTCAACCAAAATTAGCATTTATTCAGGCATTTAATGAAGCTATGAAGTAAAATATACAAACAGTATAATAATAACTACTATTTTATTACATATATTTTATTTCATATTCTGATTTAAGTTCATATTCACCTTTATGTTCTCCTGACGTTATATAATTAGCAATTTGTGATAAAACCTGTTTAACATGTTCATCAGGCTGTCTAAGCTTTTCATTCATCTCTCTTAATGACCAGTGAGATTTACTTTGAAATAAACTAAATATTTGATTCATTAAAACACCAGAATCAATTTTATTTCGTTTATTTTGATATGAAGAAATATCTTCTTTTTCTTCCAGCTTTCTTTTCCTCGCTAAAAAGAATTCATCAGCTTGAGATGATGGTAATTGTGTTGTTGATAAAGGTTCATCCAATATTGGAGCTTTAATCATGCCACCTGTACTATTAAATGTTCTTTGTTTCAATTGATTTAGATATGATAAAGACTCAACTGGATTTAGTGTAAAGCATTTATTGACTCTGTATGTCCAATGACAAGTGCTTTTATCAAAATAGAATAGATGTTGAGGTGATAAATCTCGAGGAAAAGCGAGTGTGTATCTCTTAGGTAATTCTTTTGAAAATACGCTTTTACTTAGTTCAACATTATACTCCTGATAATATAATGGATGAAATTATACAATATTATCTGTTTGACTCTCATTAAACGATATTTCTCCTATAACTGTACCTTCTATATCATATTACGATAATAATTTATACCTTCTAAAGTCATAAATAAGTCTTTTAGTTCTTTCTACGAAATATAGCTCAATTTATACTGATAATTTGACAATAAACACAGTTTCTGTTGGACTCACTTCTAAATCATATTTCTTCTCAATACACTTCTCAAATTTTGATCTATCCATGAAATTAAATCAATCAAACTTAACAAAAAGCTTGAGAATTAAAAAAATGGATAGTGATGAACAGATTGATATTTTGTTAAAATCATTAACATCATCAGTTTCAGAATTATTTACAGAAACCGCACTTGAGACTAGTCAAACTGTAAGCACAATTTTAGAATCAGTTGATGATACAAAAACAAGATTAACTACTACAGAAAAACAAGTTGATGCAGTATATATTAAATATTGAATTATAATTTATCAAATATCAATAGCTTGCAAATAGTACTGATAAACTAATAAATCAAGATATTCCTGACTTAGTGCAAGTCTCTAAGGATTTAGAAAATATATTCCCACTTATAGATCAAATAGAGCAATTCGTAAATGAAATGGTAAAATCAGTTCAACTAATGAAAGATCGTTATGAAGAAGTGCATAAGTCATATCGTGATCGTCATCCAAATACAATAAAGAAATTATTTTCTAAAGTTATGGGTAATTCAACAAATGCAAAAGATTTACCTCCTATGATAAAGTGGACACATCCAGATTTTATAATTAATCCATCAGACTTTTTAACCACCTATTATCATAATTGTGATGAGATGCAGGAGTTACACAAAGTATTACCTTCAGATGATAAATAAATGATGAAAAACAAAAAAACTATTCCATATAAATCATAATAACAATTAAAAACTCTCTTTCCTTTTGTTTATACATTTTATATATTTTCTATGTAGCTGCTGCTTGTGGGTTTTTAAGAACAATAATCACTGAATCACCTCTTAAGAACATTTTACTAATGTAACGATCTTTATTTACTGCTCTTCCCTTTCCTTGACTGCCTTTGGGTACCTCTGACCACATTTCTCTTACATTCTCTAATACCCTATTTCAAAATAATACTATAACTGAATTGATATACATATTGCAATGACGATCAAAAGCTTTTACTCTACACAATAATTTATGATTATTTCTACAATTGATCAAAACCTAGATGATATAAAATGCATATTTTACCTGTGTATTATTTTTCACACTCTGTTGCAATATTGACATAGGTCCTGTGCTGAATTCTTCTTCTTCAGTCATCTAAAAAGAATAGGAATATATAATATTGTACTTTCTTCTCTTCTTGTCTATAAAATATAAAATACAATAATAAATATACACTGACATGTTGTGAAATAGCAAAAAAAGTAAGAAAATGCAAAAAAGTCAAATCAAGGTCGAGCCTCAAGTCGGTTTTTTTTAATAAAAATTGAAAAATGTATAGACCCCCAAGTCAATCAAGTAATCCACCATCACGAGGAGGATTAGGTGCAATTGGAGCACAGGTTCTTGCAGATTATAATATTCCAATAGGTAATCGTCCTGTTAGTCATAATAATCCACGTGGATTTCATTGGATACCTGATACATACATTCCTTACAAAAATATAAAACCAAGGACTAGAATGGAGAGAAAAGCGTTAATTGATAAAGAAACTCTTGAAAAGCAAAGGTTAGCAAATGTATAACTTAATAAATATAATTATGTAGAGAAGTTTTGGATTTAACAAATATGATATTGAAGCAACTGGTAGAAATATGGTTCAATATGACACAACTGCTCCAGGCTATCAACCTGAACATGATCGATTTGATACAGACTTTTGTGCAGAAGAAAAAAGAAGAAGAAACTTCATGTATGAAAGACAAGAAGCAAATTACGACAGAATGAGAGAAGCTAATATCCAAAGAGATGAACAACGTTATCAACACATGGCTGATGAAGCGAAACAACTCAAAGAACGATTAGATTACCTTCGTGATTACACTACCAAAGCTAAAAAGAATGAAAGTGGTGAAGCATTTGATGTTATAACTCTAAAATATGGAGATGATCGAGATGGAATGATATTACAGAACCAAGAACAAGCTATGCGATATCGTGCTGGTTTAAGAGCTCAACATTTACAACAGGAAACGAATAGACTGGGATATGATCCAATTACTGGATTACCAATTCAAGGAGTGTATATTCCACCTAAACCTGAACCATTACCTCCTGATGTATATACTAGAAGAAAATAAGTAATAATATTTTTATTTTTATTTAATTTTGTTTAATTATGATATATACATTGTTTATATATAGAAGAAATAAAACCTTAAGAAAAAATATTTTAAGAACATTTATTTATATATATTAACAACATTTCCTTGGAGTTTTCATATCATTATCTAACTGTATTTGTGATCCTTGAGGTATAGGCATTCCAGACTTATTTTCATTGATTAAATGTCTGGATGATGTTAAATGATATATTTCTGTTAAAAGACTATGAAATGCTGTTGTTACTCCAGTTGAATCTAAAGCTGAAGTTTCAATAAATGCCATTTTGTGTGATTCTGCATATACTGATGCTTCTTCTGTTGTGACTGCACGTAAATGTTTTAAATCACATTTATTTCCTACTAACATCACCACTATATTTGCATCAGCGTGATCTTTTAACTCTTTTAGCCATCTTTCTATGTCATCAAATGTTGAATGTTTTGTTATATCATAAATTAATAACGCACCAACTGCTCCTCTATAATAAGCACTTGTAATTGATCTATATCTTTCTTGACCAGCTAATATATTATATATTGTACAACAAAAAATACCTGTATCCCATATTTGAGCTTTTATTACTTTTCCCTCTGTAATTACAGATTTTGTTGCGAATTCTACACCAATCGTAGACTTTGATTCTAGATTAAATTCATTCTTTGTGAATCGTAATAGCAAATTTGATTTACCCACACCTGAATCACCAATTAGAACAACTATTGATTTTATCATTTTTCTGTAAATATACTTTTAAATAAATAATCATAATCACTATTACTTTGCATTTTTTATATTTCTAAATTTATTACTCAAATAGAAGAATTTAAATCTTTTGAGAAAAAATTGGGTAAACTTGACAAATAATTTACATTAATTACACAAAACGAATGAAATTTTTAAATAAATTTTTGTATTTTTGATTTTTATGAACGATAGATGCTTTAAAATAATTATTTTAGGTGATTATGGGTATAAATATCAAAGAATTTATATTATAGAGTTGGAAAAAGCTCTATTTTGTTTAGATATTGTGAACAACAATTCCCTGAATCATATAAACCAACAATTGGCACAGATTTGTTTACAACAAAAATGCACATTAATAATTGTGAATATAATTTACAAGTACTTTTGCTTTTTATTTATTCTGATTTAGATATGGGATACTGCTGGTGCTGAACAATACCGCAGTGTAACTACCTCCTATTTTCGAGGTAGTGATGGATGTATAATAGTGTATGATGTGTCAAGTTATAAATCTTACCTTTCAGTTCCAATGTGGCAGAAAGAGTTTAAAGATAATGTATTAAAATTATATTAATATATATTTAATAGGTGAAATCTGATGTAAATATACCAATTCCAATGGTATTAGTAGGAAATAAAACAGATTTAAATACAAGATCTCAACTAACACCAGATACAATATCAAAATGGAGTAAAGAGAATGGTTTTTGTGTATAATTTAGTTATATATATGTATTTATCTAGGATCATTTAGAAGTAAGTGCTAAAAATAATGAAAATTTGGAGGATTTATTTGAGAGTTTAACAAGATCAATTATTGACTATCGTATAGAACTGCAGAAAAAGCAATATGAAGTGCCATTTTCAGAAACACAAACAGTTAAAACAACAAAGAGTTCTAGGTGTTTTTGCTAGTGTTGCATTTATTTATTGTGTAATTTTATGTAATTTATTATTTTCAAATGAAAATGTTTGTTTTCATTTTGTAGATTATTGATGTTAAATGTAAAATATTATTTATATTTTCTTTTAACAAGAGATAAATGTTTAATTCACATTTCTATACTCAAACATGTTTGTAATTCATATTTTTGAATTTTCAATTTCTCATTATGTAGACATTTAAATGTATGTATTATAATAAAATTCTTATACTTTAATATTGCTTGATCCTTTACTGTAGTACATTTTTGTATTACCAGTTTCAATCAGGCATATATTAACTTTCATAATGTTTCTGTATATAAATATTATGGTTGTTTATATACGTTTAAATTATGAAATATTTTTCATTTAAATAGGTTGATTAAGTAAAACAGCTATGCGAGCATTACAGATGAATTAGTGGAGATAATAAAGAAGATATAGTATGATAGAATAACTAAATGAGGATAATAAAGAATATGTTATAAATTAATTCATCATTTATTTGTTTTCTAATTGTTTGGGTGGAGAAGAGATTATATCTGAGTTATTTTGAATTTGATTTTCTAATTTTGAATTAATTGCCACTAAATATTCAATCATCTATAAAAAATTATATAATTAGAAAGATATAAATATACATAACTCCAATTAGCTAATCTGTCTTGATTATTGACACTCTGATTTACATTTAAATCAATATTTGATAAAAGATGAGAGATTTTGTCGATTGTATTTTCAATATAGATATAGACATCATTATCATTATTAAAATCTTTGATTGAATGTAAATTACTGTTTGTATTATTATTCATTAGATATAATATTTGAGAATATAATGAATTTATTTTATTGTTAATTATATTTAGATGATAATTTGTTATTCCATTATTCTTTGTTGGAATTGATTTTGATTCTTCCAATTCATTTATATATCTCTGCATTGAGTTGATTTGATTCTCATAATAATTACGAATTTCCTGTTCATGCATTTTATAAGATATTTCCATTTGATTTATTTGTTTCTAAATAATAATAGTAATAATAAAAGTAAACAATAAATACATTTAGTTTATTACACAAAGTAATATAATCAATATTTATATTTCTTGTTGGATTTACTGTAATATTCATACATCTACTACAAAACTGCAAAGTACTATAAGATTCCTGTAAATCGAGAATAGAAGGACTAATTGTTCCTAAAAAATAAATATTTGAATTTCCACTAAGAGAAGGTTGTAAATATGTTGTGAGTTTACTGTCTCTGTATGGGATATGAGTAGAGACATTATCAGTTAAACTGACAATCACTTTAATCAGTGTAGATAAACTGCTGTTTATGTACTTCGCTTCTTGTAGTTGAACTCCTGTTGAATTTGTTCGTTTTAATCTTTCAGAACCAGCTAAATCAACACAATATAATTTTGATGATATTTCAGTTGTTGTTTCAGAATTTTTTATATACTATAATATTATATTATATTATTATACTTGTGTTAAATTAATTGATAAAATTGTATGTGATCTTGAAGATTGAGTATTCATCATTGTTGATTTTATTATTCTATTTTTCAAACCCCAAGTCAATAATTCCAATGCTTCATCAATATTTTCCACTGGAAATTCTTTTATATTTTCTAAATAAAATCCTTTTTCTTTATCTTCTCTTATATTTATATTGTTATTCAACTTTTTATTATTCTTTTTATTATTTTCATCTTTTTCTTCAATTTTTGGTGGTGTAAATAAATCTTGAATATTTTCCATATATATTTGTATAAATGACATGGTTATTTTATATTTATTATTTTTATTTTTATTTGATAGTTTAGATATTGAATTAAATAAATATATTAACATTGAAGGAATTAATCCACTTGATTCTGTAGTTAATTTTGAATCTAATAATCCCATTGTGTATGTTTTGCCTGTTCCTGTTTGACCATAGGCTAATATTGTACCGTTTATACCATTTAGTACTCCATCTATTATATTTTGACCTATCTATAAAGAGATTTAATAAAAGTAATACAAATGAGAAGATTTTTTCTTGTTTTATTCTGATTGGAAATACTAAATCGTAATAAAAATCTCTGTTTTGTATGGTTGGATCTTTTGAATGGATTTCTATTTTTGATTCTTTGGGATAAAGCTGAATTATATCTGGAAGTTTCCCATCAATTAATTCATCCTCAAATGGTGGTCTACATCGTATTGCTACTTTAACACGAGATGTCTATACACTATATACTCTCAAAATACTTTAAATTCACTAGATTTGGAGTGGTAATTCATTTATTTAGTAGTTATACTTTAAAAATGCCAATTTGTATTCAATAAGGATATTATTATTCTCAGATACTCTTTCAATTTCAAATTAAACCAATTGACACTTTTGTTAAGTCAAAATTACCAAGCCTTAGTTTGTTTTCTTTTTCTTTGTTTTTTCTTTTTATGCATTTACATAAGCCAGCTGCATACTTTTGTTTGGTTCTTTTGTTAATTAGTATCTATCACATGCATTTATCATTTTAGACACTATTTTAGCAGAAGAAGACACAAGTGGATCAAATTCTGAAGGTATTATTCATTATTTATTAATCTTAATTCTAGAAACATCAGAATTCAAATATGCAAAGCAAAATTATGAACTTGGATATCTGCAAAGGTATATTTGTTGATTTTTATAAAGCACTAGACACAAAGAAAATCCCAATATAGATTTAGCTATTAAACACTTTCAAGAATCAACTAAAGGTGAAGGTCACTATGTAGGTGCTTCCTATTGTGAATTAGGAGAGATTTATATATATGGAGAAGCTAATATAATAAATGACACTTTAGCTGTAGAATATTTTAATAAATCTGCAAAATATGGGAATAGTACAGCACAAAGATACATTGGTCACTTGTATATTTCTATATTTACTATTGTTATAATAGTTACCATTACGGTATAATGGGTTTCCCTAGAAATCATGAAAAATCAATGTTATACTTCTACTTTGCAGCTTTAGGAGGAGATCCTTCAGCTAATATGATATTAGGATATAAATACCATGAAGGTATTACCGTCAATAAATCATGTGAAACGTCAGCATCTTATTACCGTGTAGCAGCACATTATGCAGCTGATATGTACATAGATGGAAATTCCATTCCTTACGACAAGCATAAATTCAGTAATAACGAGAGATTACATTCACAAAGTGAAGAGCAGGATATGATATATTACCTAGAACATAGGGCTCATATGGGAGAAAAAAATGCACAATTGATAATTGGTCAATATTATTATTATGGTATAAAAGGTGCTTCTAAGGATTATAAAAAAGCATTTGAATATTTGACATTAGCAAAAAAGGTATATTATATATTAATTTCTTTAATGCTTAGAATGGATTGTATCAAGCCAATTATTTCTTAGGAAAAATGTATTTAAAAGGATTAGGTAAAGAAATAGACTATAATAAAGCATATGAAATATTAAATGAAGGAAAAGAAATGAATGAGACTTCGTGTTTAAATGCCTTAGGCTTTATGTATTTAAATGGATATGGAGTAGAAAGAGATACGACTAAAGCAATAGAATATATAAACAAAGCCTCTAAAAAGAGTTCAGAAGCATTATACAATTTAGGTGTATTATATTTGAATGGAAGTTATGTTAAAAGAGATTGGATTCAAGCTTATAAGTATTTTTCTCAGAGTGCTGTACGTCAGCATTTGTCAGCAATGGATCAACAAGGTAATATGTTATTATATGGAATGGGAACACCGAAGAATTGTCAAAGAGCTGTTCAGATATTTAAAAATATATGTGAAATGGGACAATCTTCATCGTTATTACAAGTATATTGTTGTTGTTTGTTGTTTATTATTTTTATTTTTATTTTGTAGAAAGCATATTATTCTTATGTTGAAGGTAATTATCGTCTCTCATTATTATTATATTTATTCTTATCCAATGAAGGTTATGAAGTAGCTGAAAGTAATGCAGCTTGGTTAATAATGAAAGGATTTACTCTAGGGGGTGAATATGATAATAAAACCAATGTATATATATATATATATATATATATACATTATGAATAGTATGCAAATATTACACTTTCTCTATTAGAATTAGCCAGTAAACAGAACAGTATTTTAGCATTGTTAAAGTTAGGAGATTGTTATTATTATGGTGAATGTGGTGTAAGTGTCAATTTTGGTATGTCTTTTCAATATTATATGAGTGTTTCAATGACTGGAATTAGTGATGAAGGAATTGAAGCAAAATATAATCTGTATATTATTATTTATATATTTATATTAGTGGTTTTATGTATGAATATGGTTTAGGTACAGTTCAAGATTTTCCACTAGCGAAGAGATATTATGACGAAGCTTATGATGATTCAATTAAAAAACAAATTTCAATAATTCCATTATCAATTGCATCAACGTGGTTATGGGTATAAAAAACTATTTTCTATTTTATTATTTAGATTCACAGAGCATATGTTTCTTATAAAGAATTACCACATTTTAATTTATTTACATTTTTAATGACTATTTTAGCTGATCCAAAAAAAGCTAATTCAATGGGAGTTCATTCAAGTCAAAGTGAAAATAGTAATGTAAATTATAGTGTGGATTTATTCTCAAATATGTGGAAGTTTTGTCATTATTATTTAGAATCTATTCAATTATTAATTAATAGAATTCCCATTTTATTGTTCAGCTTACCTCAATATTTGTTTGTTAATTCTGTTCAATTTATTGGTGGAATGAATACTGTTGAATATGAGAATGTGATGTTGAAATATTGCTTTAGTATATTTGTTATATATATATATATATATATATATATGAATAGTCGGATTGTTTGTAGTTTCATTAATTCGTTTCATTTATAGATATTTAAAACATCGAATAGAATAATTCAACAATATAATTATCTATTTTTTCTTTCATTTTTTTTAATTAATAAGCAAATACAACAACAAAAAATAATAAGATAGAATGTATTTTATAATAATAAAAATACTATCATTATTAATATCATCATATTCATTATAATATGAGAAGAAATATTATCATCATCAAGTGGAGAGAGTGTTGGACCAAAATCATCAGGTAAATTATTACTTTTATATTCTTCACCAACAAATGCAACTCCTTCAGCATATATCTTTCCATTTCTTTTATAGAATGGTTTGTCTTTTAATCTATTTCCTATATCAATATAAGATGGTTTCATAAATTCTATCATTAACGACAAATCATTTTCTTTAGAAGTCCAGTAAGTGTAATCATATGGCTTATTAACTTCAAATACAATACTAAATGAATCATTTAAATAATCAGCAGTTTGTTGATTTGAAACATATCCAAATAATCTCTCTTCATCAAATTCATTCACTTTTGTAATTTCTATTTATTATAACTAAATAACAATTATACTATTTCCTTCTCTTTCTATTGAAAATTCAAATACTACAATTATGTCAGTAAATTCATCATGAATTACATAACTCAAATTTGTATATATTACTAATGTTTTTGGTAATATATATGCTTCTATATTTCCTGCTTCATAAAAATATCCATCATCATCTATTTTCAGCACTCCAAAACTTGTTATATGTATATTTCCATTATATTCCTCACTTGTACCAACTACTTGTGAAGTATAATATTTATCTGGAAGTGTTTTATCATCATAAGTTATTCCTTCAACAACACTATTCTTTCCATCAATATATGCTTTTGAACCTCTTTGATATACTTTTGTTATATTCAATTGTAAAGATTCTAAATATAAACCTCGATAATGATCGATAAAACCACTAATACAACTTAATTCATACCATTTTTCTAAAGAATATGGTTTATTTATTTCTATTTCAAAGTTATACTTTTCTTTAAATTCTATTAGATCTTCTTCTCTATGAGTAAATCCATATGTTTTATCAGGTTCAAATTTTATATTACTTATTTCAGTAAAATCGCCTTTATCTTCTCTTTTCATTGAATAATAAAATATAAAACTAATAGAAAAATAAATTTTTGTATGTAAAATAATTTCATTTCCAATAATCCAAATATCACCATAAATAGGTTTGTAATATGTTCCATATGGTCCATCATCTAATTCATAGTGTAATAGATATGAATCAAAGTAAGCACCGCTTGTTAGTTTTGATTTATCACCTGGTTCATCTGCTGGAGTATCTTTTTCTTCTTCTACATCTAACATCTCTCTCTTTTCTTTGATTTCTTTCTTATTTTCCATTTTACCTTCTTCTTCTCTCTCTTCAATTCCATCTATCACACATTAAAACAAAAATATACAGGTTAAACACAATAAAATAAATAATAACACCAAGATTTTCTTATTCTATATAAAATAAACAATCAAATATACCATTTCTATAAAGAATAAATATTCAATTCTTATTCTATCAATCTATTGGAAGATGAAAAAAAGTTAACTTTTCTTTATTCTTCGTTTTCTTGTTATATAGTTATATATTATATATTCTAATACCATATTTGTATTAATTACATCTGTATCTACTTCTTTCAATGGTTTTTCTTACTTCGTAATAAATCATGATTATATTCTGAATAGAATACTGCACTATACAACATACTAAATGAAATATTCCATCAACATATATTCATATTGTTGTAAATACCTCTTCATTGATTTATTCTTTTCTAGTTTAATGTAGTCACTCTATTTTCAATCACTACAATATAATATGTTGTTTATTGTTTAATATAGCTTGATAGTATTTAATACACATGTTCATGTAACAAATTCGTTAATATGACTAAGCTATTTGCCATAAATGTTGTTAAATCATAATTTATCATCACATTTTGTTGATTATAATATAAATTTCGTTTTAGCATAATCATACATTAAGAAAAAACGATTTTCAATATTGAAACGGATATATTTACAATAACAAAAAATAACATAAAACAACAATGTATTTTACAAACTTGAATTATCATTACTATTACTCTCCTTATCAACTCCTTTTTCAGAATATTTTGCATTTGAACGAGGTGTAGATGTCTTTATAGGTGGAATAGTTGATATATTGATGTTATTATCACTTCTATTACTCTCAATCTCATTTCCCATCCTTTCAATAGATTTAACTGAATATTCATTCACAATTTCACATAATGTTGAATCTTTTAAATCTTCACTCATATCATCAAATATCTTTTCAATTTCACCACATTCATCATTTGTATATGTTTTATCTTTAAAATTGGGTATTTTCACTAAATTTTTTACACTGAATTTATCTTTACTAGTTTCATGATTTTTCATATATTCCAATTCTCTTTCTCTTTCAGGTGAGAATTTTCTAGAATTTTCTGGTTTTGGTTTTGTTGGAGTTTTACTACGAAGGTTTCTATTGTATTTTGTTTCTGATTTACATTTAATATCACTTAATGATGATGATGATTTTGCTTCCTTTGGAGTATTTGTTGCAGATTGAGATTTTGGTTTATTGTTTTTATTCTTTGATGTTTTTGTAATTATTTTCTCATCTTCATCTTCACTATTTTCTTCATCATTATTATCTTCTTCTTCATTTTCTTCTTTATTACTTTTAATCTTATTCTTTTCTTTTTCTTTTGGAGTTTTAGATTTAATTGATTTACTTTTATTCTTAATTGATTGTCTATTTCTAGTATTATCAATAACAGATTCATCTTCTTCATCCTGCTCTACCTTCTTCTTTTTTTCTTTCTCATTTTCTTTTTTTATCCTCTTCACATCATCTCTTTCTGTTTCACTAATACTTCCAGTTGTTGCTCTTCGCTTTCTCTTCCTTATTCTCATAATGAAATCTTCATCATCATCATCATCATTATTGTCTTCTTCATCATCAATATCTTCATCTAAATAATTCATTAACTGATATTCCTTCATTTCATCGTACAAACTATTACTATTTCTCCTTTTTGTAGATGATCTTTTTTCTTTTTCAATAATTTCTTCTTCTTCTTCTTCTTTTTCTTCTTTTATTGGTTTTTGTTTGTTTTTAGGTAATGATATTCTTTTATTCTTATTTTTGTTTGTATTCTTTTCATTTTTACTCTTTTTACTCTCTTTTTCTTCCTTCACTATCTCTTCCTCTTCTATTTCTTCTTCATTATCATTATCATTATCTTCTTCTTCTTCTTCTTCTATTTTCACTTTTTGCTTCTTTGATTTACTGCTTCTTCTACTTTCCTGTAAAATACTATCATCTAATAAATCATTCTCCTCTTCATCCAATTCTTCTTCTTCTTCTTGATCATCATCATCTTCAATTATATTTGATTTTCTCCTATTTCTATCTCTTCTTCTTTCACTTCTACTTCTGCTCCTACTATCTCTCCTATTCCTGTCACTACTTCGACCATCACTTCGATCCCTACTACTCCTTCTTACACTCTTTTCTTCACTTATTTTATTATTATTATTAATAGGTTTTGTAGTAGCTAATCTACTTGGTTGTATTCTTGTTGGTTTTAAACTGATTGGTTCTGATTTTCTTCTCTTTTTATCTTTTGGATTATTATTACTTTCATTATCATTAGAATCTGTCTTTGATGATGATAATGATGATGATGAAGTTGATTTTCTTTGGCTTTTTTCTTTCTTTTGTTTATTCTTCTCCCTTCTCTGCTGTCTTTTTCTTTCAGCTGCTTCTTGCTTTTTAATTATACTCTTCAATTCATCAGATCCATTTTCTAATAACCAAGCTCTTGTTTTCTTATGAATATCAGGTGGAATTTCTTCATGATTTAATATATAGTCAGGAATACAGGATATCTTATTGATTTTGATTCTATTATTTTCTTTCAATTCATTATAAATTCTATATGCATATTCCATTCTTTCTTTATATCTTTTCATTAATTCATTAATTCTATTTTCACCTCTTTTCTTAACATTCTCTAAATCACTTTGTATTTTGTCCATTTCTTTACAACATTCCTCCACATTATTATTTCCACAGGTAAACACATTGTATTTCTCCAATAATGACAAATATTCCTCTCGTTTAGAAACAACAATATATCTATTTTGAATCTTATTAAATATAACATCAGTAGGAATGTGGTCATTACAGTATAATTGCAAGATCCACGCCTTGTTATAGTCAATCAAATTAATCACAGCTTTCTTATGGAAATAGGCACATAAAGCGTGATATCTTATTGGACAATTCTTTTCTAAGTAACAATTGATTGGTCGACCATATCTCATATTGCATAAAGGGCATAATATTGATCCCAACCATTTCTTCTGTAAACTTCTAATATCGATATAATAACCACCATCAACTTCATTAGCTATTAATTTGACATGTTTATTAGAATGTGAGCAGAATACGTGCATATAAATATCATCTTTCACACATCTCATTGCACCACCTAATCGTGGACATAATACGCAAATTGCATCTTCTACATCATTTCTACAAACATCGCACATCCAATTATCTTTATCGACTGGAATTATTTCTTCTATTTCAGTGTATAAATCATCTTCCTTATCTTTTTCTTTCCTTTTCCTTCCTTTTGTATGGGATTTAGTCTCTGTATTAAGATCTTGTATTTCTTGTGTATTAAGTGTATTTTCTGTATTTTCTGTATTTATGTTTGTTGTTGTTGTTTCAGATGGAATTAATGTATTTGGAGTTGGATTATTATCTACTGAGTTTAATATATCCATTACAGTAGTTGGATGTATTGGAGTTTGATTCTGGTTTGATTCATTTCCTTCATTATTCTTTTCAGGTGATATAAACAATTGTTTTCTCACTTCATAATCAGCATCATGATTTTCTTCAATTTCCATAAATGTATTCTCTCCTTCTACCACTTCTACAGGTGTTTTTTCAATTGTAGAATTATCATTTTTATCTTCCCTATTCTCTTTATTTTTTTCTGTATCTTTCTTCAATATTCTCTTCTTTATTCTATACTGTCTAGGAATTCCATAACATTCAGGATGAACAACAATATGACATTTCTTACATTCCACTAATTCAGCATTATCTCTAAACAAGCAACACATACAAGTCTTTTCAGGATAAACATCACCTGTAATAGGAACGAATGGAGGTGAAGGTGGTAGATTAGCAGTAATTTGAACATTATTACTTTTTTGTTTATATAAATTTGTAGGTAAAGATTTTGGTTCTTCAATATAACTATCTTGTCTAAGATTAAACTTTCTGACAGGAGTATTATATGAAGAATAAGATGAATATTTAATAGAAGAAGTATAGTAATAATCAATTTCATAACTTCTCTGTTGCTGTAAGAGTGAAGAGGATGATTTAGATTTGGCTTTAGATAAATAAAACTTATTAATTGTATCATAGAATTGTTGTGGATGTTTACCAATTATTTCTCTCTTTTTCTTCTGTATATCCTGCCTTTGTTTGATTTCTTCAGGTGTTGTACAATTAGGAGAATGATTAATGCAATATATTTCAAATTGATGACCTCTACCGCCACCTGCATAAATGATATTTTCAGAACCAATTTTGTCTTTTTCACCACATTTTACAGCGAAATAATTTCCATTATGCCATGCACATAATATATGGAAATATTTATTGCAATTACTGCAACTGCATTTATAACATAATCCTTTTGCAATATTACAAATTGAACATTTTGCAAATACAACAGTGGAGGATGGATAGTTTGATTTGACGACTTGAGATCGATCTTTCAATGATATATAAGAGACATGGCAAGTAGTATCAGGATAATATATGAAATAACTATTACTTATATTATTAGATAATTCAGCAGGAATATTTGGATCATATTTTTCATTATTTTTATTCACAAAATTTAATAGATTTTGAGAAACTTCAATATTTGTCATTGATATTTTATCATTTATATAAACATCAGGAATCCATAATGCACAAACAATATGAATATATTCACCTTTATTCGTCTTTTTCATTGCACCACCATTACTATATCCACATAATAAACATTGGGGATATTTCTTTGATTTTGCTGTTTCAATTGCAGCTTCAGGATTTGTAGCAAAATTTGTCATAAATTTGCTCCTTGCTCTCTTACTAAATACTTCACTGCATACATCACAGTAAAATGAACCTTCTGGAATATTGGCAATTCCATAACAATTCCTATGAAATGAAATATCACATCCATCACAAATAACTAAAGGATTCCATTCTGTTACTGATGATTGAAAACAAATTGAACATAATTCTTCTGGTGGATTTCTTTCAGCGCATTCTTCTTTAGAAGGTCTTCCATCTACAGGTATTGTCCAAGATGCAGGTAATTCATCAAATTCAGGATCTAATGTTTTATCTTTTACACCATTACTAATTGAATTAAACAGTGATTTCCAAGTGCTATACTGTAGGTAATATTGATCTGTTGCATTGTTGGAGTTTAATTCACTTTCTTCTTTACGACATGATTCAGCAATGTGATGTAATCTTTTGAATTGTTCATGTAAAGATGAATTCAATGTTTTGAAGGATTTGATTTTGTTTTTCAATTCATTTTCTATTTCTGATGATAATGATAAATCTTGATTTTCATTATTACAATCTACATCTTTCATCTCATCTAATTTTATCCAATTAAATGGTTTTAATGGTTTTAACCATTCATTTGGATGTATGACAGGTTGATCAATAATTCCTGTAACATGTTTATTCTTTTGATATTCATAAATCATTAAACTCATTAATTGATCAGAACTAATACCAGTTATTAAATCACAAGGCTTCCAATCAGATTTGATTGATAAATCTAGGCTTGGTCTTGGGTTTGACATGCTATCTTTGAATAGATGATTTGGTGCATATGTATGTCTAATTCTATAATTACAAGATATTGAGTGTAAACCAGTGAATAAAACTTTAATATTTGTATCATCTGGTTCAATATCTGTATTATTATTATTAATACAATGAACATTTGTTATTGGTATTGTAGATTTATTATTATCATTATTATTAGTGGTAGATTGTAATAATAATTGTTGTGTAGAAGAATCTACAGGTGGTAATGGTTGTTGTTGTTGTTGTTGTTGCAAATAGTTATTATTATTAACAGTAGTAGTAGTAGGTGATTGTATATTCAATTGATTTGAAGTATTCTTCATCAATTGAGCAGGAGGTAATTGATTATTCTTAATAATCCTTGAAAACATATTAGTTGAACTTTTACTCTGATATTTTGATGTATTATTCTGCAATTCATATTGAGATACTGAATTCACAGCAAAACAGCTAGATAGTGGTGGAATAATGAACAATGGATCATTCTCTGGAGTTACTAAGTGTTTTAATTTATCCAAGTGAGAAGTATCAAAATATGGATTTACATATTCATTCTGAAATCTTTCACAACTGATTGTTACATTAGGGATATTCTCGTTATTATTATTATTATTAGAAGAAGAAGAAGATGGAGTTGATATATTATTATTTGTAGTAGAATTTGAGTTATTTCTATTACTATTACTTGATATATTTCCTTCTCTTCTTCTTCTCTCATTATTATTATTATTATTATTATTATTCCCATATCCATTGTTATTGTACATATAATAATCACTAATATTTCTTCGAATACCTGCATTTTGTCTAGTTCTAGTACCAATGTTATTCTTCTTTTCCTTCAATGATTCTATAAACTTCACTTCATATTCTTTCTTTGTTGAATCTGGGATTTCTAACCATTTATTCTGTATTGTAAATTCATACGTTGATCTATCAACTATGTCATTTGGTGGAGGATATATTAGGTTCTGTTCTTTATAGAATAATCGATAACTACCTCTTATTAATTGGGACATTACACTTCTATCATTCATACTGATGTTTGGTGGCTGGCCATATTTTGAAGGTCTGCCGTGTGATCTCTTTAATAATAAATCTATATCTTCAGGTGATAAGGTAGTTGTAGGTGTTATTGATGTAACAGAAACTTCACTATTTTCAACAGCTGTTGTTGTTGTTGATAAATCATTTGTTGAATTGTTATTAAATACTGAATATTCTGTTGGAGTTGATATATTTTGTAATGTTGTTGTTGTTGTTGTTTGTTGTAGCTGTGGTTGTGGAGGAGGTATACATAACGTCTGTTCATTGTTGTCATTAATCACTAAATCTCTATCTGTTCTATGAGCTGGACAATAAATCCTCCAACATATAGCACCATCAGATAATTCATCAGGAATTTTCTCATACCGATTCGACTTAAATGCACAGATTGGATGAAATGATTTTGTACATCTTTCATTATAACATTGTAAGCATGCTCCTTTGGGTGGATCATCACATATATCACATTGTAATTCGAATCTTTCATTAGCTATTTGATCTGCTGGTTCAATAACTGGACATTCAACATTTGAAATGAAAAATGAACCAACTAATGTTATTGCACAAATAACGTGACACCAACGACCATCTTGTGTTCTTTTAAATGCATCTTGTTCAGGCTATTTATATTATAATAAATAACTTATGTGTATACTAGTTTATTACAAATACAACATCTTGGCTTTTCTGTATTTGGATTTTCCATAATGTATTTACATAAATCACAATACCAACTACCTTCCGGTATAATGTCAATATAGTAACAATCCTTGTGAACTGCCACATTACAATTATCACAAAAAACAATTGGATTTTGCTCAAGACTGTCCTCAACAAAACATACATGACAAAAGCCATCGTTTACGATATTTTTTTGACTATTATTTAGAGAATAAGAAATAACTAATACAATTGAGAATCATTTCCTGAATATTCTTCTTCCATTTATCTTAATTATTAGTTAACCTAGTAAAATAACATAAAAGAATAACAAAGAAGAATAGTAATAATGTAACATATTAATATAAGGAGGGATAAATAATATAATACTATTCATACAAGTAAAATAAAAAATATGGAATTTTATAAACCAACAAAAATTGCTAAGAAAACAAGAAAAGAGCAAAAATTGATAAAGCAGAAGTTTGATTAGAAAATCAGGCTTGAATGTAGAAATATTTAACTATTATACATAATCATTATTTCGTATAATAAACATCATCTGTCAGCATATTGACATCAAAGCAAACATATATGAATAATAAATAAAAGATTTGTTACAATAACTACATTTATTTTTTCTTTTCATTCTTTTTAGGAGCAGCCCTCTTTGGAGCAGCTTTCTTTGCAGTACTCGCTTTTCGTGGTGTTTTTTTCTTAGGCTTATCTTCATCCTCTTCTTCTTCATTCTCAATTTTGCTTGTATCGCCCTTTTTCTTACCATTTGCTGTTCTCTTTCTCTTCAGTGAAGCATTTGTTGTGTTACTGCATCCTTTTTGAGCATCAGAATCATCGCTACAATAATCAGACACATTATCATTGTCGCCTTCAACCATAACACCAGCTATATTAGTCAATTCATTCTCAGTATGTTTCAATTTAATTATTTTATTAGTTATTGTCTCTATTTTCATAGATTTGTTACTCACATTGTTAACTATCATACAAGAATAAATAGGATAGCAATTTCCTGAATATTTATGACCTTTTATATCAAATACAATATTTTCATTGGATTTTGATTCAAATTTACCAATTATACCACTATCTCCACTTAGATCAATAGTACTATCTACTAATTCTACAATACAAGATGACGTTGGCTTTGATAGTGTTAATGGCAATATATTTGGTTGTTTTGTATCATTTGTACTTTCTGCTTCTGATATTGTTGTATTTTCTGATTTTATATTTACTCTTTTTGTTGGTTTTTTTAGTGATTGAATTGAACTCTGCTTTTCATCATCATCTGATACTATAAATACATCTTTTTTACTACTATTTGATCTAATTTGCTTTTGTGGTGATTTCTTTTTTATGGAAGGAGTTAGAATAGAATCATCATCATCTGAATCCTCAGACTAAACAAATTATCACAGCTATTTTATACGCTTAAACCAAATTTATGTTGATGATCTGATATTGGAGATAAAAAATCTACTGACTCATCTATTGCATTATATTAGAATGTAATGACATACCTAGTTTTGATTGTACTGCTTTTCTACTTGTTTTTTTCTTACTAGGTGTCGTAACTTTATTATTAGAGTAATATTGCATTATACATTTAGAATTTGATTTTAATTTTCTTGATTTTAGTAATCTAATAATAATGATTTAAAAAGTGAATGACATACTCTTCTTCATCATCTTCATCCTCATTAAATGAATCCGAAATATCTTCAAAATCTTCAAAATCGGTGTCTTCCTCACTAGACATGAGAAAAAAACAATTTCTAGTTTGGCGGGTTTTAAAAAATGTTGGTTCGAAAATTCTGACACACCCTATTTCAAAAGCATTAATGAAAATCAACATAAGAACGTTGGATGGCTCAAATCCTATAACCGTAGAGATAGAAGGTAGTATGAAAGTAGAAGATTTAAAGAAGAAAATTGAAGAAGTTTTACATATAGAACCAAATAATCAGAAACTAATCTTTGGAGGGCAGGTTTTGCAAGACTCCAAGGTTTTGTCAGAAGTCGGATTGTTCAATGAATGTGCAGTCCATTTAATTAAAACAAATGTATGTAAATATGATTATAATTGATAGCCGAACCAATCGCCACCTCCAAGTGACTCTACTAATGAGCAGAATAATGATTCTGGAGGCGTATTTTTATTTATTGTTAATTATATATATAGAATGTAGAAGTACGTAGTATTCCTGTCGTTGTTAATGTAGAAGCTGGAGATGATGAAGTACCCAATTTAAATTTAGACGAAATATTACATGATGTACTTTCTAATCTAAATCTCGACTCAGGTACTACTCCAACAATAATAGCTAATACCAATGGTCAACCTGTTAATTTTACTCACTCTTCGCATATAAATGTAAGAACAATCAATAATCCATCTTCCAATCAATCACAATCTAACGAGCCACCTCCACCACTGTCATCATCATCATCAACAACAACATCATCATCATCACCATTACCACCACCAACAACAACAACATCTACTAATACAGCTAATAGAAATACTCAAAATAATCATCAGAATAATGTAATTGAATCCTCTACAATACAAATCAATAATAATGATTATTCAAATATCTCACAATCACTACAAAATACTGAAAATAATATAAACAGATTGATGCAGAATATCCAATTGAATAATAATAATAATAATAATAATCTATCTGGAAATGAAGTATATATATATAATATTAAAATTATTTATTAATATTTAGTTATTATACAAGTTATGTAATGAATTTATATTAATAATAAGTGAAATTATTCCAGTATTATACAGACTATCATCAATACTGTTATTAAACTCTAATAATAATATAATAACGAATGAAATATTAAGTTTAGTTAATGAATCATTAATAGGAATATCAAATACAAGTAGAGAGATAAGTAGATTATTGTTAAATGATGGAAATAATAATAATCGAAATAGTAGAAGTATAATTAGTATTGTAGGTCCTGTTACTAGAACCATTCATTCACTTTCTAATTTATTGAATAATACAACTAATACAACAAGAACAACTACTACTACAAGTGATAGTAATTCAAATAATACTACTTCAAGTTAATTTTGTATTGTTTTTATTTTTGATGTGTTATTTGTTTGTTTGTGTATTTGTGAGTATATGAAAAATACTTAAATGAGAATTATTTGAGAAATTATATAAAAAAGTGAAAATACATAACGACTATAAGTTTTCAAACCCCACATTATTATATTTTTTAAAATCTTTTGTAAATGATGTATTATCATCAATATTACCATCTAATGCTAAAGTATTTCGTATGTCATATATTTATAGATATCTAAGAGAGTGAAAAGGAGTAGTAACGAAGTAGATTTGAAAATACTTAGCTAAAATAAAACTGAGACGGTTAAAACTATATTAAAATTCTTAGAGAATAACACTTTACTGTCAACTTGTTCTTTATCCTTCCTTATTCCATCTCAGATTATCAACATTACTATAATCTGTGAAATTGATTGTATTTGTATTGGAAATATTATTATTCAATTCATTAATAATTTCATGTAAATCCTTAGCTGTAACATCGTTAACTCCAACTTTATATCCTAATTGCATTTGCAAATATTCAATAAATTTCTAGTTTTTTGTTAATAATTTTGTGATAATCTCTTTATACAAATATTCTCCTAATCTTTTTCTTTGATTCGACTTGAATAATTCAATCATGCTATTTACATCACCATTTGTCTTTATCTTTATATACTCTTTTATAACAAATTTTTTAACATATTCAGAAATAAAAACTAATTTCTTTGATTTTGATACATCATTTGGAATTGTTTGATAAATAAATATATTTGATGGATATTCCTTTGATAAAGGAGATTTTTCTACGCCATTTATCATCTCTTCTACAAATTCTAAATATTTAACTACTGAACTTTTTATGTCGTTTTCTATAGTTGTTTCTGATAAATCAAGATAAGCTGGTATATTTCCATACCTTTTTAATTTTTCTATTTCATAGGTACTGTTACTATCTCTTCTCAGTAATACATATTTTTTTACTTCTTCATCATCAAATGGACTTAAATATAGAATTGAAGGACATCTTTTACTTTGAAATGTCTTGATATTTTGATCAGAAGTATTAAACAATACTATTATTTTGACAGCATCAGAATAGCTATCTTCACCTAAAACCTCATTGTATGCAATTACTATATAAGGCTTTTCTGGAATTATCTGTTTATCTGAAGCAATAGAAACATTGATATTCTTTTTAGCATAGAAATATTTCTTAGTTTCCTTGTCATTTACATTCCTTGTTATTAATAACACATTATATTGGTTCTGTAATACATAATAATAATATAATAATTCTGATAAGACTCTTTTTCCACTTCCTTCTATACCATAAATTATATAATTTCTATCATGTTCTTCTATTTTTTGAATAATTCCTTTATAACAGTTCCTAAATAGATATAATTGATTCTCGTAAATAAAACATCCTAATTTCTTTGAATAGTCATTAAATTCTGTTATTGATGCATTGAAAGGATAATCTTTACTCATTACTTTTGATACCATTCCATTAATAAGTTGTATTCTTTCATATTGAGTTGTATTTGATGGAACGATTTGTGGTTGATTATTTTCATCATCTTCATTCATATCTCTTTCATTATCTAGTTTTAACACTAACGGATTTAATGATAAATCTTCTTTATTCAAGTCAGATGTATATAATATTACATACTCTACTTTTTCAATATGATTATAATATTCTCTATCATTCACAATTTCTTTTACTATCTCTTCAACATTATTACTTTCATCATCCACTATTTTAACAAATACATTGTTAACTAAATAGTCAAATTCATTGTCATTATTGTTCATTATATATTTAATTGTTCTTGTACTTTCGACTGGAGTATAATATACTGCATATGGAATTTGAATATCTAAAAAATGTTTAGTATTTGTATTGATCTGAATTACATTTGTTGCTATTCTATAAGCAAAAATTTGTTTTATTAACATTTTCTTTACATATTCATTACCTATATCATTATTGTTGTAATAATCAAATATTGTTGTATATTCATCTATATTATCAGGTAATTGGATTATTGATGTAACATATAAAGATATGTGATTCGACACAAATTCTAATTCTTCTTTTGGTTCTATTCTTCCTTCTTCATTTATCCTCATTTTGTATTTAAGTATAATATTACTTAATGGATTTGTGGAGAGATTCTCTTTTCTAGAATAATCGTTCATAAATCGCATAAATCCTGTGGTTCCAACAACACTTAATATCAACTGTTCATAGTAATGCCAATAATCACCTCCTAATATATTATCCCTAAAATGATAATGTATTTGGCGTGGAACATTACCATACATTTTTGCAACCTTATTGAAATCTTCTTGCGAAGGATTTATATCTCCTTCTCTCTTTATACATTTGTCGAACCAAGTAGGCAATTCATCATCTCCAAAAGTATCAAAGTACAAATATTGTGATGATATTAATTTACTATAATTCTTTTTATTCTCATTATCAGGAGAACATACGGAGATAATTAATTTGTTAGTTTGATTGATATAACCATATGTATCAGTGAGGACTAATGCATTATTAATAATGTTTTTTAATTCTGCTTTTTCAAATCTTTTAGTCTCTGAGTCATATTGATAAATAATCACTGGATTTCCTCCTTTTGAAGCTTTTACAATAAATAAATTAGAATTATCTATTTGTTGTTTGATATTTGCATCATACTTCGATTGAATATCATATTCATTCAATTCTTCATTCTTTTTATCATTCAATTGTATTATAGTTATATTGCATTCTTCTATTATCTTTTCATATTTTCTCTTTTCATTATTTAATTCTTGTTTCATTATTTCTATTTCATTATTGTATTTATTATATTTTGCTAAGTATAAATTGTAATTATTTATGTTATTTTGAACCTCGTTTAATAGATTGGTAATTCTTCTAACACTAGAAGCAAAATCATCTTGTGTTAGATTCTGTTCGTAATATTCATATTCCACAAATTTAAACAACTTTGATGAAGTTTCTTTAAGTTTATCATACACTTCTTCCCCTCTTTCTGATGATGACAAAATTCTAAATTGATAAAAATATCTTTCTATTTTGTTTCTATAATATTTTATTTTCTTAGCTAATAACAATTCATCCTGTAATCTATTTTTCTTTTTTTTATTTATTTCTTTTGATATTTTTGTAATATTGTTTTCCAATACATCATTAATTACATTTTCAATTTTTGCAATTTCTGTTAATGTTAATTGATTATAATAATTATCATAGTTTTCATTCTCTCTCTCAAGAATCTGAACTTTCTGGTTTATCAGTTCTAGTATGTTATTCATTATTTCTTCCAAATCATCTTCTTTATATTTTTCTTTTTCCTCATCTATTTTTCCAATTCTGTTATTGATTTTTCTTATCTCTTCTGATGCTAATTGTTTTTCTTCATTAACTCTATTTATCAATCCATCATAGTATTCATTCTTTCTTTTCTTTAATCTTTTAAAATTTAATCCAGAAACAATTTCATTAAAGAAATAAAACAAAAAGGAAGTCTTCCCTATACCAGGTTGGCCTTCTACTATAAAGACTTTCTTAACATTTGATAGTGTAATTATATCCAACAATGTTTCTATATAGCAACTTCGTATATATATAGTTTTATTTGGGTATTGATAAATATCTGCGTTGCTGAACTTTAGTACATTATCTTCTACTGAAGATAAATTATTAAAAATTGATATAAAGCTGTCTTCTTCATCTTTCCTTTCATTTTCATCTCCCTTTTTTATTACAGCTTCTACTTGTTGTCCAATTATTCCATCTATTTCATTTTTAAACATCTTTTCTATACTACTGCATGTTATTTTTAAATCATTTTTAATTTTTTCATATCTTTCTACATCACAACTATTTTCTTCAATAAATTTAAATAAATTCACCATAATTTTTATGAAATCATCAAAAACACCATCTGCAAGTATAATCCTGTCTTTATTATCTTAAATTGTTTTAACTAAATATTCTACTTCTTCTTCATTAACGATATGACGGATTTCATTAGTAAAATAAGAATGATATAGAATTCTCATCAAATCTACTAGTGGTTTTGAATACACCTGAAAAAACCATTTTCATTCTATCATTACATATTTCATCCACATTAACACCGCTAGACACAAGTATAGCCAAAATTGAGTAAAAATTGTAAGTTATTACTTCAAATAACTGACTCTTTAATAAATTCTGTAGATCTTCTGCTGCCTTTCTTTTCATTTCTAATGATTACCCAACAAACTTCTTCTAGACACTATAAAATAGGTTTTGAGATGATTTATGTTTGATCAATCAAACCTATTTCAACCAATAAATATTCTTATAAATTAAACTACTAATAGAAAATATGAATATTGCTTGATTTAATAAACAAAAATACATGCTGATTAGAAATGCAACTTGAATTACAATCAGAACAATGCAAGTGTCAGATCCCACTCTTATTCCATCTACTAAATATTTCTTTTACTTGTGTGTTATAATAATTATAAAATAGTCTGGATGAAATCAAGTATTATTGTTTAATAAAATTATAATCAACAACTACAACAACCAAAATAAGAATCTATTACTATACAAAATCTTCTATTTATTTCGTTTGGTTTTCTTACCAGTAACAGCAGCCATTCCACCATTATCAGGAATTACATTCATCACTCCAACATTTGGACTTTTACCAAACAATTTATTAAAGTTTTCTTCACGATTTAACAATTCCAATTTAAAGTATTTCATATCTTCTTGTGTCTTTTTCACTAATTCATCTTTCTCTTTCACTAATCTTTTCAATTTATGAATCTCAGCTATATCTTCTTCTCTTGATTCTCTATTATCAAATCTCTTCTTCAATTTATCATATTCACTTTTCAATTGATTGTATTGTTCATTCATTAAACTCTTTGTATTTTCAAATTCTTCTTGTAGAGCGTGAGTTTCGTGGATATTTTCTTCCATTATTCTATCTAATTCTTCTTTTTGTGCAATTCTTAAATTGTTTAGTTTTTTATCCATCTCTTCTTTTAATTTATTGTATTTATTTGTCGATGATTCTTTTAACTCTTCGTAATCTTTTTGAAGTATATTGTAACTTGTTTCTAAATCACTTAATTTCGATGTTAGTTCAGTTATTTTTGTGTTTGATTGATCTAAATCACTATTCAATTTCAATATCTTTGATTCATATTCTTTGGTTAAATTATTGACTTTGTTCTCACTTTCTTTTTTATATCTTTCTTCTAACTCTTTTATCTCTTTTTCATGTTTTATTTTCAGTGTTTCCAATGAATCTTTCATTGTCTTTGCACTGTCATTTTTCAACTTATTTATTTCATCATTATATCTACTCTCTAATTCTTTTATTTTTAACTTCAATTCATCAATTTTTGAACCATTATTTTTGGTTAAATTGTCTAACATTGTTTCATATTTTTCTTTCATTTCATTCTCTTTATTTATTAAATCTTTCTTGTGTGTATTTTCCAAATCCTCAAACACTTTTTTATGTCTATTTTCAATCTCATTTACTTCATTTTGATGTGATTTCTTCAACTTTTCTATTTCCATATTTAATTCATTTATTTTGCCTTTTAATCCTTTTATTTCTTCCTCGTATTTCTTAGTTATTTCTGAACTGTGGTTGCTCAAATTTGACAGTTTTTCTCTTAATTCACTTTCTAAAGACATTTTCTTATTTTCAAATTCTCTTTTGATTGCTTCAATTTCTTGTTTATATTTTGATTCTAAACTCAATTGTAAATTCATCAAATCTCTTTCTTTTTCTCTCTCAAATTCAGCTTTCATTTTTGATAACTCTTGATTCTTTGATAATAATGAATTCTTAGTATTTTCTACTAATTGATTCTCTAATGATTGATTCTTGTTGAACAATTCGTTGATTTGTGCATTTAAATCATCAATTTGTCCTATTTAAAATAACAATAATTATAACATATTATTTATACTTTGATATTCTACTTTCATATCTTCCATCTGTTTATTCAATTCTTCAATATTTTGATTTAAACATCTTATTTTCTCAATGTTATCATTTTCACTGGAAGATTTTTCACTTTCATATTTATCAGTGAGTAGCTTTATTTCTTTTTCATATTTGTTCTTCAAGTCTTCGATTTGTTTAGTATAAGTTTCATTTAACATTCTATTTTCATTCTGATATTGTAATTCATTATTCTTTAATAATTCTTCTAATTCTGTTATCTTTGTTTTTAACTCTTTAATTTCATTTTCACTCGATTCTTTTAATTCATTGTATTTTTGTGTCATTTCTTCTAATTGAGATTTATAATCTGATAATTGTTTATTTAAGTTTTGTATAACTGTGTTTGTGCTTTGATTACTATTCGCCATCTCCATTTGTTTTGTCTATTTTAATAAATAATGATAATCAATAAATGATACTGCTAATTCAACTGAAAGTGTTTCAATTTTTGTTTTTAAGTCTTTTATTTGTTGTGTATAATCAGCAATCAATTTATCATTCTCATTTTTACTCTTTTTCAATTCTTGATTTAGTTTTTCAATTTCTAAACGCTGTTTTTCAATTGTTTGTTTTAATTTTTCAATTTGTTTGTTCATTTCTATTCGTATTTCACTTATAGCATCATTTAACTATAAAAATATAATGAAAATACAATAAAAATACATTTGAACTTTGTGATCTTTCCTTATTCAATGTTTGCTGTAATTCATTTATAGTTTCATTCAACAATTGTATTTCATTCTTTTTCTTATCTAATTCCTGACACAATTCCTCAATTTTCGCTGCTAATATCTTATTTTCTTTCTCTCTTGCAGTTACTGCTGCTTTCGCTTCGTCTAAACTTGAACCACTCATCTTCTCTAATTGCTCCTTTGCTTCTGCTTCCATTTGTAATTTGAATTGTAAATCTTTTATTTCATTTTGCAATTGTTCTATTTGTCTTTCTAATGATTGTTTATCACTGTTTAATATGTCATTTTGAGTTTTTAAATTTTGGATTTGTTGTAGTAAATTATTCACTTTTTCTTGCATTTGTGTTCTTAATTCGTTTATTTCTTTATTATGTCTCTCATTCTATATATATATATATAATATTTATAATTATACAATTTGTTTGATTCTATTTTCAACATCATTATTTGCATTTTGACTTAAATCTTGAAGTTCATTTTCATGTCTTTTCTTTAATTCATTTATTTCATTCTGAAAATTATCTCTCAATCTTTTCATTTCATTTTCATATCTTGCAGATTGATTTTCTAATTCATTTAGTTTTTCATTCAACATGTTATTGTATTTATCATTATATTCTTTTACTAAATTATCTACTTCAGTTTGATGACTTTTCTTTAATTTATCAATCTCTGAAGATGTTAAATTATTGTTTTTCTCCATTAGCTTTTGGAATTCAATGAATTGGTTTAATTTGGTTTGAAATTGCTCTTTCATCTGATCTACTTCTCTTCTCATTTGATTTATTTTTATTTTATGTAATTTCTCGGTTTCTTCATCTTTCTGTTCAACTGTTTGTTTGAATTTGTCTAGTTCGTCAATGGCTTTCTGTTTTTCTTTTTCATACGCATTTTGAACGTTTTTGAGTTGCTCTGCTATTTTCGCTGTTTCCTATTTTAATATATAATCAACAGAAAACAAACTTGTCTAGCATCAAGCATTCCTTTAAATTGATTAACTTTAGCTGCAGCATCTCTGAGTATTTGCTGTATTTCACCTTGATGTCTTTCGTTTAGTTTTGATATTTCTAAATCATGATCATCGTTCTTTGTATTGAGATGATATATGACTTTTGTAAGCTGAGCAATCTTTTTACTCATTTTGAGATGTACATCAGGGAATAATTCAGACCCTTTTTGTGACATTTTTCAAAAAATTAAAAAAACTGAAAAAACCAAGCCAAGCTTTTTAACATTTTAGAAAAAATAATTCTTTTTATTCCTTGTAAGCTAATTATTACCAGAAAGGTAATGAAAGAATTGTTTTAATAGATAAATTTAGAATGGAAATATATAACACAATCTTTTGAAATGGGACATTTGGAGTATTCATCAATAACCAACAACTATACTCAATATACATAAAATATTTACCATCATTATTAATTCTTGTAGCTTTTGCTATAACAAAATATTAAAAAAAGAAAACCTATATTTTCATATATCAAAAGCTAAACAGCAATAGAAATATAAAATATGTCATTCATGATAAGGAATTAGCAGTATTAACTTTCAACAGTTTAAATATGTGGATAGAATGTAATAAGTGTAATTAACTTATAATAAACATTCAATCTTATATATATAGATAACGTCAAACATGAGTTTAGAATAAATTTTGATTTAAAGTTTAATAATATTGATATTAGTGATAGTGATAGCAATACTGATATTTCTAAAACTTCTGAAAGTGAATAGAATATGTTATCAACGAAGCTATATTACTTGCAGATCATATACAATATTATAATAAATTATACTTGATAGTTTTAATCAAATACTTATTGAATAAAGTCAATCTAATGTGTGTTATTAACTGTTGTTCCCCGTATGGCGGAAATCCCCGTATGGCGGAAATCTATATTGCAGAATGATTCAATCAAAACTAATATGATATTCATGATGTTCGGAGTTAGTTATTAACAAATATATAGTTAGTTTGTCATATGAGCTACATCTGTGATATACTTTTTTATGAACTTCATTATTATCAATATTAAACTAATTTTTGTATATTTTCTATTTTAATGTATCAGTCACTAATACAGTCTAAAATACATTATCTGATATGAATAGAATACATTATTTTTAATGTTAAGGTGGTTAAAAAAGAAAAAAGAAAAAAGAAGTTCAAGCCTCACTCAAGCCTGCTCTTTAATTTCCTTTTTTATTACATTAACATTAAAAATAATGTATTCTATTCATATCAGATAATGTATTTTAGACTGTATTAGTGACTGATACATTAAAATAGAAAATATACAAAAATTAGTTTAATATTGATAATAATGAAGTTCATAAAAAAGTATATCACAGATGTAGCTTATATGACAAACTAACTATATATTTGTTAATAACTAACTCCGAACATCATGAATATCATATTAGTTTTGATTGAATCATTCTGCAATATAGATTTCCGCCATACGGGGAACAACAATTAACATCCATAATTAAGCTATTTCTTATATTTTATTTTATTAAATTCTTTTTAAAAAATGGGGAGTTTTGCTCCCTTAAAAGAAGTGACTTATGTTTCAATCCTTATTAAATATATAAATAATAAACAAAAACAATTCAAAAACAATAATCATAAATGTTAATTAACATTAATTATTCATTTTAATTACTAATTATCATATCATGTATTTTTCTTCTTCTTCTTTATTAATAATGCTACAAATTAAAAAATACATTTTAGCTTAGCTTAATCAAATTGCCTATTTTCTTATATTTGACTAAATATCAGTAGAAGTAATTTAAAATCGATAATATCTATGTTATTTTGGTATATACATTATATACAGATCTAAAATAAGTATAACAGCGCTTGTTTTATTTTGACATTATATATTCCTATATAAATAAATCATTCATAACAAAATTATATTAATAAAACTTTTGGATATGAATAAATCGTGTGTTGAAATACACAAAAAAAAAGATCCGTTTTTCGTTTTTCAGTTATAAATTATTGTTTTTATGAATTCAGATGTATATCTTACTCATATTATCATCTAGTGTATTCAATTGACCTTTGGTGGTACTGGAAGTGCTCTCTGTGATGCAAGATTAAACTCTAATAATAATGCAGTGTTATGGACAGAAAAAGGCCCATTAGTGATAGATTGTGGTGGAACGATGCCATATGAGTTAATATCACTAAATCTTCCTTTTGAGGCTATAGCAGGCATATTACTTACTCATGTACTTAATTCAAATATTATACTCAATAGATTCATGGTGATCATGTTAATGGGATAGAACATATAGCTTGGATGAGATATTTTGGTGGTAAAGTCCCAAAACACTTCAAAACACATATATACTCCGCACCAGATGTATTAGAACGACTTAGAAAATATCTAGAACCTTCAATGCAATGGTATACTCAAGATGCAGATGGAAAATATCGTTTAGTGAAATATGAAGAGATATTCGTTCATCATCCTCTATCAATCTATCCTGACTTATCATTAGAGTTTGGTGGATTTCAATTTAAATATTTCCGTGTATATCACGGTACAGGTGATAAAGTTGATAAACCAGCTTATGGATTTCAAATCTTTCGAAAATCACTCGAAATAGTGTTTTCAGGTGATTCTGAATTTAGATCAAATATACATAAGAGATTCCCAGATAGTAAAGTATTTATTATTTATCATTTTTTTAAATTAATAGATAATCTTCCACGATTGCATGATGTATCCAAGTTATAAAGGTACAGTGCATGCTCATTATCCTGATATGAAGGAATCATTACCTGAAAATGATAGGAATAGGACAATAATTATGGGAACTAATTGCATTCCAAAAGATGAAATGTTGAAGAATGATGGATTTAGAGGAGTAGCAAAGAGAGGTCAGACATTCATTATTACTGATAAAGTAGTAGAAGTATATATTAATATTTCATTATCTATTATATTTAGACTGGCACATTCAAACCTACAGAACCAATTACACCACCACCATCCATCAATTGGGATGAAATCAATCCAAAAGATGAATTTACACTCATATCAGCAGGTACACAATATCAATCAACATTACCTTATCTTGATAACGGATATATTATTAATACACCATTAGGATTCGTATTGGTGAATTGTGGTGTATTTATGCCTCAAAGTCTATTAGAATTGGGAATTAGTTTACATGATTTATATTGTATTATTATCACTGATTTAAAGAGTACTCATAGTAGTGGAATAGAACAAGCAATGTGGACAAGACATTATTCACCACCAACATCAACTAAATCAAAACTACATCCAGAGACTAAAGGAATATATCTAATAACTAAGATATATTGTCCAAAGAATACTAAACAGTTGTTGGAAGAGAAGTTAATACCGATTGTGGAAGGTTATACTGATAGAAATGGTGATGTTCGACCTGTTGAAATAAGTGAAATATTTGATATTATAGAAACTGATGAATTTGATATAGATTCATATCATTTTAAATATATTATTAATAATAATACAAATAATAATAATAATGAAGAATTTAAACCAATCATCAAAGGTGAAGGTGAATGGAAATACATTGGTTTGAATGTAAAAATGAATAATCATAATTATGTATTGACAGTAGCAGGAACTGAATATAATGAAGAAGAATATAAGAGTATGGATAATGCAGATTATTTCATTTTACATCCTGTATTTAAGAATGAATATGTTAAAGGATTATATGATGAAAAAACAGTTGAAAAAATTAATAATTCAAGCTTAAGATCGAAGTATGTGATTATTTCAAATCCTACATTTAAGTATATGCCAAGTGGACTAAGTATTATCATATTATTTTTATAATTTTGAATAGAATTACCAAAAGTAATTCCATATGGCAAATTACTACGTTTTAAAGATGGAGATTTTCTCACTGAATTGTAAAGTATAATAATTATAATTATAATTGTTGTTATTTTTATTGAAATGTTTAATTTGTTGTTGATCTTCTTAAAAGAGTAATATAAATTATCTTAAATATGTTAATTAATCTTTATTTGTATATATTAACTAAAATATTATGAATTTATGAGATATTGTTTTGATTGTTGATTGTTTTACTGTATACAGCTTTAATTTTTTGTATAACTGATGACAATTACAAACAAAATCATTTTTAATCAGCACATGTTACTTTAACATGTGTTTTAAATTACACGTGTAAGAAATTTGAATTTTCATTTCATTTCTTTTCTTCTAATTTCTTTAGTATAATTACATTACATATTGTTATTTTTAGATGAAATACACTCTAGTATTGTTTATTGTAGTTATTGCAACTTCTGGTATACTTTTATGCAATTTTCATTTTTGAATTAGTTGTAAAAGCCGCAGATCAGAAACCAATGGCATCGGGATGCTATTTTGATAGTTTTCCAATGGATTTCGTATTTCTAAGTACTGGTAAAGCAAGAATTGGAGCAGATTATATGGTAGACAAAGCTTTAACAGGTGTCTACTTTGTTTGTTTTTATACATACAAGAATATAGTAGGTGATACATATAGTAACATCACTGAAATGAAGTGGGATATAAATTCTGCCTATGTGTTTGGATATAACGAAGAAGGGCTTAAATCAATAGGAAATGAAGGTTTAAAAATAAATCAAACAATTTTTCTAAGCGACGTATCTAATAAGACGTTATACAACTCATTATATCAAACGGCTGATGCTATGGATGAAAGAACAATAAAAATATATGTAGAAGGTGATCAATGCATATTGAGTGAAAGAGTAAAAGGTGTTGTTTACACTTCCACTGAATTTCCAAAAGATATTCCAGATGCACCTACCTCAAATAAGAAACCGATGGAATCCGGTTGTTTATTTGATAGTTATCCAATGGATTTTGTGTTTTTAAAGACTAATAGAGCAAGAGTTGCTGCTGATTATATGACTGGTGGTAAAGCAACAGGTGTTTATTTTGTATGTGAATATACTTATGTTAATAAAAAGGCAGATAGTATAATAATATTATATTTTATTATATTACAATAGCTTATAGTAATATCACTGAATTGAAGTGGATGATTGATAGTGCCTATGTGTATGGATATAATGATGAAGCACTTAAATTAATTGGAAATAGTGGGTTGAAAATCAATGAAACAATCCTTCTGAAGTATAGATTTTGTAATTTATTATTCTGTAATAGAGATATATCAAATAAAGATTTATACGATAAAATATACATGACAGCTGATGGAATGGATGAGAGAACAATTAGTGTATATGTAGAAGGAACAACATGTGTGATGAGTGAAAGAGTAAAAGGTGAAGTTTATGATTTGACTGAGTTCCCATCAAATATACCACCTCAACCATCTGTATCAAATTCTTATTTTTCCTTAATAACAATATCCTTTTTAAAAATTAGAAAATACTAGTTCTTCTTAATTATTTGTAATTGCTATTAATTACTATGATTTTTGTAATGTTTTAAGATTTATTATTGATTGACTATACTGTTGTGTTCTTTTATGTGGATTATACTGGTCAACAATCAATTCGATTTAAAAATAAAAACATGATGTACTTTATACATACTCTCAAAACTTAAAAAACACAGTTTCTATGAAAAAAACACCAAGATGGGTCATCAATTTAAAGTAAGTATATAAGCGGGGATTTTATGTTTATTTTAACTAAATGTCATTTAAATAACCTTCATTTGCATATAAGATACCAAGTTCGTCATATACCGTTTCGCAAAATTTTTAAATCTTTGGCATTTCACTTCAGAATCTCTTCATTTCCTTCATCTTAAAATATTTCAACAATGAACTCTGTATGAATATAGTTTTTGATTATTATTTAGACCAAATTCTTATGTTTATTCTTCATCGTCCTCATAGCTGCTCAAGGTATAATAACAATGTAGATTAATATGTCATTAGCTTTCTGTATTGCCGCTAATGTAGATGCTGAAGATGCAACAGGTGAAACAACAGCTACTGGTGCTACAACTGCTCCAACTACAGATGTACCAACAACAGGTAATGCAACTGAACCTAAAGCAGCAGGTACATACTTCACACTTGCAACCATATCTTTTTTGTTGTTGTTGTTTATACTATATGAGTAATACATTTTTAGTTTCATTAATTCTATGTAAATGGCATTATCTGCTATATTTGCAATGATGTATTAAATGAATTTAAAAAGAACCTATGTTATTTTTATACATTCATTTTAATGTTGGGAATTTAATAATCAATACATATTTTCGAATTTTATTTGTTTTGGATAAAAGCAAATCGTTTATTTGGTTCATATGAAATTTGAAAACAGAAATTTGTGTTATAAGGAACGAAAAAATCAAAATTGAAAAATCAAGTTTTAGTTTGAAGTGAGAAAATAAAAATCAGAATATATCATACAGATGAGCTTTATAATTGAAGATAAATAGTTCAATATATATTTTATAGATAACTACAGATGTAAATGAAATTTAAATCTTAGTATAGATAGTATTATACATCTTTATCAAAATTATAGTTTCTATTACATTCAAGTGAATATTTTACTTATTATATATGAAATATTTTTATTGTATGGTAAATACGTATTATCATAAGTTGGTACTCCTAAATTACAGAAATTAATTAAATTACATGTTAATCCATTAATTTTCAGTCATTTCTATCTAAATATATGATATTTGTATATCTATCATGAAAATTGATGAAAATATAAAGCAGATGAATGATAAAAACAGGCGAGAAATGAATATCCAATAAAAGTGAAGAAAAGTAATATTTCATTCTTTATTGAAATGGTATATTGGAGTGTTTATTTTGTATAGAATAAGGAAATATTGGTGTTATTATTTATTTTCTTGTGTTTTACCTGTATATTTTGTTAATTTATCGATAATAGATGGAAATGATGATAGAGAACTTGATAATAACAGTGAAAAGAGGGATATGTTAAATGTAGAAGAAGGTCGAGATACTCCAGCTGATGAACCAGATGAAAAAACAAAACTAACAAGTGGTGCTTACTTTCAATCATTTCCATTATTCTATGAATTAGATTATGGACCATATGGAACATATTACAAACCTTTTAATGGTAAAATATGGATTATTGGAAATGAAATTATTTTACATACAGAAATTTATTTTTCTATTAGTTTTATATTTTATTATTCAATGAAAAGAGAGGATAAAGGCGATTACACTGAAATTAGTAATATAAAATTAGAAACTGATAAAACATATGGATTTGCTAATGATGATGATAATATTAAGTGGTGGAATGAAGATTATAACTTTGAAATAGAAAAATCTAAACCATATTCTTTAGAAAAATGGTATGAATTAAGTATTATAGTTGGTTATATTGATTATTATCGAGATTTATATTTAGAATCTTTACAGTTGAATATAACAAAAGTATATCAAAGAGGTTCAAAAACGTATATTGAAGGAAAGAATGATATTGTTGAAGGAATAACATATGATAAGAAAACACTTCCAGAAGAGTATTTTACATCTCCAATAGTTAATGCAAGTGAACCATATAATGGAAATGTTCATATAACAAATATTGGAGTAGTTGCAGTTGAAGAAGATGATTTATTTGGATTTGGATGTATAGAAGCATATATATTATCAAAGAAAATAGTGATTCATTCAAATCTAAGTAAAGCAATATATGAAAATGAAGACTTGAACATTAATATTGTTTTTGAATTTTCAATAGAAAGAGAAGGAAATAGTATAATTATTATTTAGTTATAATAAATAGAAATAACAAAAGTGAATCAATTTGATGAAGAGAGATTATTTGGATATGTTGGAAATCAACAAACTTTGGATCGTTTAAACAACTCATATGGAATTGTATTTGAAATTAATAAGCCATATAATTACACTTACTGGACTTCTAAAGAAAATGATATGACTTATATGATAGAATTTATGAAACCATCTTTTATTGATATAGGAAATAGATTAAAAGACAAACCATTCTATAAAAGAAATGGAAAGATATATGCTGAAGGAGTTGCATTTGTTGGTGAAGAATATAAAAGTGATAATTTACCTGATGATTTTGGTCCAACACTTGTTCCTGTTGATGATATTTCCTCTCATATTATAATGAATATGATGATATTAATAATGATAATGTTGTTATTATTTTAAAGAACGATTAAAACATTGCAATCCCATTATTACTAATTATTTTGTTGTTTTTTGAAAAGAATTAAAATAAACAAACATATTTTAAGGAATTGAATTATATAATGTTAATTCATCATACTCATTATTGTTATTAATATTATTATTATCTCCTTTCATCAACAACTCTTTCTCTTCTAAAATCTGTGTAATAATTTGCTCTAATACTTCACTAGGAATCATTGTTTGATTGTTATTCTTATTCTTATAATTCTCTAAACATGGATGTCTATTTAAAAAACCCTAATTCATTATATAATTATATATATATATATATACTTGATACCAATGTCTATGCGGTCCATCATTTTTAAACACATTCTGACGACTATCATTCTTTAATAACCTCTTCACTATTTTACATACATCACCATTATTCCATTTATATAATATATTATTATTATTATTATTACAATATTTTATCAAGTATTTTTCTATCAATTTCTCTTCATAATCACGTAAAACTGTTGGTGGACCTCTTTTACAACACATATTTGGATTTCTAATATGATTTCGTATTGTTCCAGTTGGAATACCTGTTTCTGTACTAACTACTCTAATACTTACACCATTTTGCATTTGTTTTATCGCTAATTCAATATCATTTACATTCCACTCTTTTTTACATTTTGTATTTGGTGTATTTGTTGTATTAAGTGTATTTAGTGAATTGACTGTATTTGGAGATTGTTTCATTTGTATTGGAATTAACATAGGTGATGGTGTTGGAATTGTATTTGGAGTTGATAATGATAATGAAGACTGTTGTTGTTGTTGTTGTTGTTGTTCAAAACTATTATTATTATTTGATATATCTATATTGTCTGGTGTTTCTTGTATTATTGATTGGGGTATTGATTGTTGTTGTTGTTGTTGTTGATTTGTTTGAATTGAATTATTCATAATTGCAATTGATTCTAATTCATTATCTTCTTCGTCATTATCTTCTATTCTATTTATATTATTATTATTATTATTATTTTCAATCTCTTGAGCTATTTGATCAATATTTCCATTCATATTATAATGATTTATATCTTTCACAAATATTTCAATCATATCCATTGTTACTTCAGACTTTTGATTATTATTATTTTTACTATTGTTCTTGTAATTATATTTATGTTTTTTCTTATATTCCAATAGAATTGGATTTCTTTTTTCAAACCCATCAAACCAATGTCGATGTGGTCCATCTTCTTTAAAAGGATGGCTTCTTCCATCACTACTTATTATTCCTTGAACTATATTCTTCATAGTGTTGTTATTCACATTATATCCACTATCCATTAAATTCACTAAGTAATTTACTATTAATATTTCCTCAGATTGTGATAACACTGGAGGTTTTCCAGGTTTTGGATGCTTGTGTGGATTTCGTAATCTATCATGTAATGTTGAATGTGGTATTTCTGACATTCTTGCTGCTTCACGTGTTGTTTTTCCTCGTTTAACTAGGTCAAAAGCGTAGGATAATTGTTCAGATGACCAGGATATTTTTCGTTTTACTCTTTGTGGTTTATCTAATGAAGAAGAAGATGATGATGATGTTGAAGAATTGATATTGTTGTTAATCATTATATCTGATGTTTTTCTTATTGTTATTCTATTTTTGTTTGGTTCTTTTATTTGTGATATTGTGTGTGGATTGAATGAAGATGTTTGTTGTTGCTGTGAAGAATGTTGAAGAGGAGGTAATTGAATTTGATGTTGGTATTGTACATCTGCAGGATAATTGAGTGGAGGAGAAACTTGTTGCTGCTGTTGCTGTTGTTGAAGATTAGGTGATACACTATTTTGGTTATTCTGTTGAGCTAATTCTGAAAATTGATGACTAGGAGGGTAATAAGACCAAGAATTATCATTAGACATGGTAATAGGCTCTCTTGTTTCATTTTGACTATGTCCAGATGACAGAGGATATGGATAAAGTGTATAATCATTATAAGGCAGTAAATTATTTTGATTATTTATATTATTAAAATTGTATGACGATGAAATAGAAAAATTATTAACAAAACCTATAAACAATAAAGTACACGCAAAGAAAGAGATTTGCAGATATATATAATATAAGCAGGGTAAATACCTTCGTGTGTATCGTCTGTGTGTATATTTTGATCGTTGTTTGATTCTTCAGATGCCATATAGACGAAATAAACAAAATTATTAAATCAAGCTAAAGTTTGTGAATAAATTGAAGGGGATTTTTTGGTTAAAACTCGTGTTGATAATATCTCATGCCAGAGGAGGAAGGTGTATATATTATGTGTATAATATTAATTTATATAGAAAATATGTGCAAAAGAAGGATGTGGTAAACAAGCTACAAGACATTGTCCCATTTGTACTAAACAAGGCAAAAGTGCTACTTATTATTGTTCCCAAGAGTGTTTCAAAGCTGATTGGAGTGAACACCGTTTAAAACACAATCCAGAACCTGATGCTCGTTTCAAAGACTTTGAATTTACTGGTTCAGTAAGACCAGGCATTCAAGCTCCACAATATCATGTTCCTGATGATATAATATGTCCAGATTATGCAAAAGATCCAGAAGGTCGTTCAGAATGTGAAGAAAATGAACAACCTGGAATCGAAGTGAAAACACCTGAAGAAATTAAGAAAATGAGAGAAGCTTGCAGAATTGGACGTGAAATATTAGATATAGCTAGTAGTCATTTAGCAGTAGGTGTAACAACAGATGAAATTGATAAAATCGTATATAATGAATGTATAAAACGTAAAGTGTATCCAAGTCCTCTTAATTATTATAAATTCCCTAAGTCACTTTGCACGTATAGATAATTTAATTTAATTATGGTATAGATCTGTGAATGAAGTGGTCTGTCATGGTATTCCAGATAATAGACCATTACAAGATGGTGATATCGTTGATTTAGATATTACTGTGTATGTAAACGGTTATCATGGTGATTTAAATGAAACATTTATGATTGGTCATGGTAGTGAAAAAGATTGGGAATTAATTGAAACAACCTATAACTGTATGAAAGCTGGAATTGAACAAAGTATATATATTTCGTTGATATTTATTGTATTTAGTCAAACCAGGTACTTTTGTTAGAGAAATCGGTAATGCTATTACACCAGTAGCACAGAAACACCATTTTTCAGTAGTAAAAGACTATTGTGGCCATGGAATCGGTAAAATGTTCCATTGTAATCCAACTGTTCCACATTATGCAGGAAATAAAGGAAAAGGTGTATTGAAAGAAGGTGTAACATTGACTGTTGAACCTATGATAAATGCTGGTCATTATCAACAAATTGGTTGGCCTGATAATTGGACAAGTGTTACAAAGGATGGTAGTAGGAGTGCACAATTCGAACATACGATTTTAGTAACTGCAACTGGGTATGAGATTTTAACTAACGGTAAATATGGAAATGATTTGACCTTTGATCGTAAAAGATTCCAGAGGTAATTCTTATGTAATAAAACTACCGATTGTATATGTTTTAGTTGGGTTAAAGTGATATTTTTTTGTGTTTCATTTTAAATTTCAGAAATGATTATATCATTGTGTTTATTAATTCAAACGTATAATAAAACATAAAAGTTCATTTCTGAAAAAGATCAAAAATCTATTTATAAACATTAGTAATACCAACAGTTTATTTAGTTTATCATTTCAAGAAGCCTGCAACATGTCAAATATGTACGATAAACAAATCTGTTTTTATTTTTTAACCAAAAACATAAAAATCAAAAATGCATCTTTTTTTCATTTTATTGGTCAATACACTTGAAACGACTTCATTTATTTTTAAGGTGATTTTATAATCATCATTTAATTGTGATTTTAATCACATTCAGCCATATTTATTATTCTATCGAATATATTCAAACCGTAACTCTATAAATGAGTGTCAAACCACCAGAAAGTAAGACTTGTTTTCTCTATTCTTTAGATGAGAAACCTACGAAAAAAGTAAATAAGTTTGTAGTATAAATATAATCAGTTTATTATATTAGGCTCTACGTAAGACAGAATTGTGCAAAGACTTTCTAAAAGGAATGTGTAGAAGAAAGAAGGGTATTGAATGCATTACAAATATATATATATATTTATAGAGGAATGTGCCTATGCTCATGGACCTGACGACTTGCGTAGTGTTTCTTTAGAAGACAAAGCAAAGATGAGGTTAGTACCAAGTGCTAAAAAGTGGAGGACTGAATTATGCGAATGTTTTTATCGTACTGGACAGTGTAGATTTGGTAATAAGTGTGCATTTATTCATAATCAACCGAATAACAACTCTAATGTATATTATTAGTTTTATATTATATAGTATGACATTGACAAATTAGGAATGTATATGTCCAGCTTAAATATACAAGGGAATCAAGGAAATCAACAATCTCAACAACAACAACAGCAGCAGCAACAACAACAGCAACAATCTCAATCCCAACAGCAGCAACAGCAACAGCAGAATATTGATATGAATTCATATTATTATCATAATCCAGCATCACCATCAATTCCAGCTGATTATAGTTATTTATCTGCATATGGCAATGGATTAGCCAATCCAGTATCAGCAGCTGCAGCGTCTGTAAATCCTAATTTAATACCATCTCCAGTAACACCCGTTGAAAGTGATAATTTATACTATTATAGGAATATTATACCTCCTAATGCTACAGCGACAACTCAACAACCAATATCATTACAGAATCCACAAACAGCAACAGCTCAAATGACATTATTATCAAACTCAATGCAGATTCCTCCACCACCTTATTCAATGATTAATAACATAACAATGCCACCTGCGATACCACTCTCTAGCGATGGATATGAGTCTAATTATTATATTCATTCACCTCCACTTGGTATGGACGAATATTATTATAATAACAATAATAACCAATCACCACCATTATCTCCACCATTACCATTAACAGGAAGTACAACAACAACAACAACAACAACAACAACAACAACAACAACATCTGCTGGTACTAGTGATGGAAGAGGTAGTAGTAGTATAGATATAGTAGAAAATAATAATAATTATTATCATAATAACAACACCAATGGAATATCTCAACATCATAATATCCCTAATTATTTTTCATCTATTAATAATAATAATAATAATAATTTAATATATGATGATGAAATGATAGTTAATCCATTACAATATAATAATAATAATAATAATCCAATAGTCTTAGATGATATTTATAATAATTATTATAATGAGAATGGTAATAACAACAACATTAGTTCACCAACATCAGCTACATCTATTGATAATAATAATAATAATGGTTATTATTATTATTACCCTAGAAGTTGTTCAGTTGATTCAGGTATTGCCACTACAACAACAACAACAACTAATACTGCTGCTGCTACAGGGGTAACCATTAATAATAATATATCACCTCCACCATTAACACCTCCATTAACTACAACAACCAATAATAATAATAATAATAATGCTGGTACAATTGGTCAACCAAAATCAACATCAACAACACCGACCTCCACTACACCAACAACTGCAAACATTACAATAGAGAAAGGTAATAGTAATAGTCCATCATCAGCGAATTCAACTGGTAATTCTCCAATTCAGTCGTCATTAGGTACTTCTATAGTAGAAGCAACCACTGGTACATCCTCGGCATCAGCAACCATAATTACAGCTAGTAGTAGTAGCAATAGATCTAGTGATTTAATGTTAGATAAACCATTTAGTAAAGTCATATCTCCACCCATTGAAAGAGTATCATCTCAATCGATATAAATAATAATTTAAGTATGTTTAATCACGTTCTCTAACTTAAAAATTCTGGCAATTTGAAAACTGTACAGATATAATGATTTAATCTTTAATTTTGTAATAGGGTTTATATTATTTTGTTTTTAATATAAATATAAATTGTTGTATTAGATGGGAAAAATGAAATTTAAAAATGAAATATAGATTTGGCTTGAGTTCTTCGGTTTTAAATTTTAAATTCAGCTATGAATCGATATCAGGTATATATAAGCATAATAATAATGTCATTTCCTTCCATCTAATGTTTCTTAGATAACAAAGGTAGTTGGAGATGGTACTTATGGATCTGTCTTAAAAGCTGTAAACAGGCAGACTGGTGAAGTTGTATATTCATTCATTCTAATGTACTTGTAGGTTGCAATTAAAAAGATGAAAAAGAAGTTTTATACTTGGGATGAATGTATGCAACTCAGAGAAGTTAAAGTATTCATAAACATTTTTATATCTTTTAGTCATTGAAAAAATTAAATCATCCAAATATAGTGAAATTGAAAGAAGTTATAAGAGAAAATGATGAATTATTCTTTGTATTTGAATATTTAGATCAAAATCTATACGAATTCATGAAAAATAGAACTAAACTTATACCAGAATCCAAAATCCGTAATATAACTTACCAATTATTACAAGGATTAGCTTTTATGCACAAGCACGGATTCTTTCATCGTGATATTAAGCCAGAAAATTATTTATGCAAAGGAGATGTAGTAAAACTAGCAGATTTCGGTTTAGCTCGTGAAATTCGTTCAAAACCACCATATACAGACTATGTAAGTACAAGATGGTATAGAGCTCCAGAAGTACTGTTGAGATCCCTCACTTATAATAGTCCAATCGATCTCTGGGCTATAGGATGTATAATTGCTGAATTATTTACATTACGTCCTTTATTTCCTGGTTCTAGTGAAGCAGATCAAATATATAAAATATGTAGTGTGTTAGGAAGTCCAACTAACAGTAATTGGAGTGAAGGTATAAAATTAGCAACAAAAATGAGTTTTAGATTCCCACAGTTTGTTCCTACTGCATTAAGTACATTAATCCCTCAAGCCTCACCTGAAGCAATTCAACTGGTTACAGATCTTTTAAAATATGACCCTAATAAAAGACCAACAGCAAGTCAAGCATTGCAATATCCGTTTTTCACTAAAAATATCCAAGTACCTAGAGGTTTGACTGAATCAAGTGAACCTATCAATCCTCCTTCTAATCCAACACCAACAGGTGCTGCTGCTTCAAGTTCTACAACTAATTCATTTGGTGGACCAATTCAAAGCCAACCAAGTATTAAGAAAGAAGATAAACCAATTCCACCAATTCCTGATGATTTTGACATTGATAAGTTTCTTAGTAATTATGATGATGATAATTCAACCAATGCAGGTGGAACTACTAATACAACAACAACCACAACTAATCCTTCTTCCAATATGCCAGTTTCCAACAAAATAGGAGGTGTACCCTTCGTTAAACAAGGATCTAGAAAACCATCAGAAGGTCCTCCATCTTTAACTAACTCCAATTTTGGCGTACAACAGATTAGCAGTATGTTTGGTAATAGTGGAAGTGGTAGTGGTATGGGATCTTCTAAAGGATCACAATTCCCAAGACAAACTTCAATGAAGAAGGATGGCGCTAGTGTTTATATTAGAAATGCAAGATATGGTCCAACTGTTTTAGAACCTAAGCCAGTGTCTTCATTTGCTAGAGCTGGAAATAGCGCATTTGCATCTATTCCAGATCTCTCAGGCAAAAGTAAACAAACTGGAGGAAGTATGGGATTTGGTAGATATTAATTAAGAAAAAAATCTAGAATTCTATTTTAATTAATATATATTATATTGACTACGTAATTATTTTGTTTCACTGTGACTAAAACAAGAGAAAATGAAGATTTAATAATTATGAAACGGATAAATAATTCAAATCAACATTCAAACTATTTTGATTAATAAAGATTTTTGATAGTGGAATGGTGTTTAGAATTAAATGGTATAGCTGTGGACCAACAGTATATAGTAATACACATCTTGGGCATGCTAGAACCTATGTATGTCAAGATATTATTAGAAGAATACTTGAAAAGTATGATAGAAAGTCAGTGTTTTATTTAATGGGTATTACTGACATTGATGATAAAATTATCAAAAGAAGTATGGAATTAAAAGTACCAATCGAAGAAATATCAAGAAAATACGAAAAAGAGTTCTTTGATTCCTTAAATCAACTAAATGTACTTCCTCCAACTTTAATAACTCGTGTGACTGATCATATGAATGATATAACTAAGTATATTCAAAAGATTGTTGATAATGGGTATGCTTACAAGACTCCAAGTGGAATATACTTCAATACATCTAAATTAGGTGATGATAAATACAATATCTTTAACATAAACTTCAAAGAACATGTTGAAGAGATGAATGAAGAGAATTCTTGTAAATTAGATAAAAAATCACCGAAAGACTTTGTGTTATGGAAATATCCCTCATTCGGTCCATTATATGCAAGTCCATTCGGTCCAGGACGTCCAGGATGGCATATAGAATGTTCAACAATGACAAACTCAATATTTGGTAAAAATTTAGACATTCATAGTGGAGGTGAAGATCTGAGATTTCCGCATCATATGAATGAGAATGCTCAATGTGTAGCTTATAATAATAATAATAATAATAATAATAATAATAATGAATATAAATGGGTAAATCAATATATTCATATTGGTCATGTTTATATAAAGAATAAAAAAATGTCAAAATCGTTAAAGAATTTCATTACTGTTGAAGAAATGTTGAAAAATTATAAACCGAATGTATTTCGATATTTTTGTTTGCAATTTAAATACAATCAAAGAGTGTATTATAGTGATGATAGAATGATTGAATCTCAAATATCTTTAACTAAAACTATTGGAGTATTTATTATATATTTATTATATTTATTTATAAAATAGTCACTTTCATTAATAAATCATATTCTATCAAATATTAATATTAAATATGATAATGGTAAATGGAATTATGAAGAAAGAGAATTGATGAATAAATTTCAAAGTATTCAAGAGAATATTATCAATTGTTTATTGAATGATTATAATACACCTGATTCATTGGCTCAAATCAAACAACTGCTATTATTAACTGAACATTACATTACTGAACATCAAACAAAAACATTGAATAAATATTTGTTAGAGAATATAAAAGTTTATGTTGAAGATTATTTTAAGAATTTAGGATTTAATTTGGAAGAGAATAAAAGTGATAAATTACAGAATGAAGTGAATAAATCAATTATTGAGAAGTTTATATCTTTAAGGAATGATATTAAAACTTATGCAAAATCTTCAAGTGATAAAACATACTTGTTTAAACTAAGTGATAATATTAGAACAATTGTATGCTTTATTATTATATTATCAATAGTTAACTGAGGAATACAAAATAAAGCTAGTTGATACGAAGACTGGAACGATTTATCATTCAGTTGAAGTGAAATAAGTTGTTATTTTTGTTACTATACAACAAAACAAAATTATTAGGAAATAAAAGAATTAATAAATCTCAATATTTCAATCAATTTTTGCTTTATGTATCTTTTGGTAATAAACCTCCAATATAACCCATCTTCTTCATATCTTCAGAGGTTAAATCAGCAAATTTGTTGATTCCTGCTGTCCAGGTGTTTTTTTCGTTGGAATTAATATCATCAATCTTATCTACATTTTCGCAAAATACTTCATAACGGTGACTATTGAGAAATAACACAAAGAACAAAAAAGAGATACTTTCTTTCTTCATCGCTTTCATAAGTCTTATTAAAATCCTTAATAAATTTTTCAAATAGTGGTTTGTAGTAATCGTCTGACTTCTTTGGCATTCTCTTGATAAATCGAAGAATTGTTATTACGAAACGAATATAATTTTGGGAATTTTATTTTTGCTGTTTTTGTATGCATGAATCAAAAATTAGTGAAGATCAGAATGGGATATTATCTATGACTGATCAGGAAATACATATCATTTTTTAATATCAAACAATAGTTACTTAATTGATTAAACTATTGAACCAAATACCCCATTAGGAATTGCAATATGTCTAATAGAATCATCAGTAATTGTAAGTATATACTTTCTTGTTAGTTTATTTTCTGCCATAATCCGATTTATTTTAGTATGTGTTATTTATGTTATATTTCCAATAGATCGACAACTTATTAGTTGTATTAATCATCAAAATAGCAGAAATATATATATTGTTATACATTGCTTCTTCATTCTTTCATTTATCAGTTAAAGAATTTTCACACAAAATTGGTATTAGATTAAAACCACCATCCTTTTTCTCTGTTTGGTATGGAATCTATCAAATTATAATCGTTTTATTATTCTACAAGTTAGACTCAAGTAGATTATTTAATAACAACACTACAGTAATAGAAAAATCGTTAATCAATCCATTTATAGAAGAAGTAATATTTAGAGGGATAATATATCATATTATGTACAATAGATACACAGAAATTAACAAATGCATATTAATGAGTTCAACCTTCTTTTCTTTGTTTCATTTAATCAATTTCTTTAATAATGAATATGATTATGTTTATGTAATATTTCAATTGATTGAAGCATTTTTATTTGGTTTAATATCAAATTTTATGTTAGTAATAAATGATAATTTGATGAGTGGATATTTCCTTCATATAGTGAATAATTTAATGTGTTTTTTAATTGGTTTTAGAAGTGAGAATATATTAAATCACATTCCATTGATTATTGTTCAAAGTGTGGTTGATATGATAATTGTGTTTTATAGTTATAATATAATAAAGAGGTCAAAAGAAGAATGATTATTTCTTGTAGTTAGTAATTAATTATAGATATATTCATAATATGTTTTTTTAATCCTTTTAAACAATAACGCTTGATGTAGTAAGCATTTTAAAATATAAAATGATTTGTGATGTTAAATATAAGAAAATTAGATGTGTGAATGGTGAAAGTGAAGAAGCTGTGAAAGTAGATCCTTATGAATGTGATTTATAAATAACTGATTGATATTCTAATATTTTGATAATATTTGTGTTTTTCTTTACCAGTATAATAATATAACATAATAAATACAGATAAATTGATAGAAATTCTTCTTTAAAACACAAAAGTAGTTTATATCTCTTATCAATCAATATAATTATATATAGATCATTTGGTGTCATTTATAAATATTTCATAGATATTCTATTCTTTCTATTAACACTCTACTTCACTACACTCTCACTATTTACTCACAAATACTATTAACATCTACAGAATATTTATGAAAAATTACAATATTAAAACTAAAAATGAGTATTTACATATAAATCATCGATTTACATAAAAAAACAGAAAAAATATCTGCTTGGCTTGAATTAATTACATAAAAATTCAAAAAAACATTAGAACTGATATGAATGTAGATGAAATAAAGGAACTATTGAAGAATAAAGATGTGGTCAAGTTGAACGAAATATTGAATGAGATGAAAAGCAAAAGTAGTAGTGAAGAGACTTATAAAGTATATAAAATGATAGGAGATTATTATTATGATAATGTATATAAAATAGAATTTATGATGAATAGAAAGAATATGAGAAAGCAATTGCATATTTTAAAACATCATTAGAATACCCTACATCAAATGAAAATAAAGAATGTAGTAATAGAAAGATTGGTCGTTGTTATGAAGAATTAGTATTAATGAAGAATATAATATAAATTAGAAAGAATATAGAGAAGCAATTCCATATTATAAAAGTGCTTTAGAATACCCTACATCAAATGAAAGAAAAGGAAGGAATAATAATGAATTAGGTGTTTGTTATCATCATTTAGTATAAGAATAATACTATTTTGTGATTAGGAAGAATATAGAATAGCAATTCAATATTACAAGACTTCTTTATTATTTAATTCATCAGATGTAGAAAAATCAATAAATAATGGAAATATTGGACTTTGTTACTATGAAATGGTATTTATATTTATATATTTATAATGCTGAATAGAAACATTATAATGATGGAATTATGTATTATAAAACAGCATTAGAATATTCATCATCAAATGAAAGAAAAGGATGGAATAATAATGGATTAGGCTGTTGTTATTATGATTTAGTATAAATAGAATAATAAAATGAAATAGAAAGAATATGAGTCAGCAATTCCATATTTTAAAACAACGTTAGAATATTCATCAAAAGATGAAGAAAAAGAAGAGAATAATAGAATGATAGGAAATTGTTATAATGAATCAGTATAAATATAGTGATTATATATATTAGAAACATTATGAAGAAGCAATTCCATACTTTAGAACAGCATTGGAATATTGTTCATCAATTGAATATTTTAAATATTCTAATAGAATGATTGGAAACTGTTATTATGATTTAGTATAGATTGAAATGATTATGCTGACTAGAAAGAATATAAACAATCAATTCCATACTATGAAAGTTCTCTATTATATTGCTCATTTAATGAAGATGTAGAATACAACAATAGAATGATTGGTTGTTGTTATTATAATTTAGTATAATTATGATAATAAAATGAAATAGAAAGAATATGAGTCAGCAATTCCATATTTTAAAACAACGTTAGAATATTCATCAAAAGATGAAGAAAAAGAATGCAATAATAGAATGATTGGTTGGTGTTGTTTTTATTTAGTATTAATGATGAATATAATAGAAATAGAAAGAATATGAGTCAGCAATTCCATATTTTAAAACAGCATTAGAATATTCATCATCAAATGAAAGAAAAGGATGTAATAATAATGGAATAGGTTGTTGTCATTATTATTTAGTATAATTATGATGATATTTCTATTAATAGAAAGAATATGAAAAAGCATTGGAATATTATAATATTGCATTAGGTTATTTAGAAGATGAAAAAGATAAATATCTAGTAATGTCAAATATAGCAGCAAGTTATTTGGAAATAGGAGAAAAAGAAAAGACAATTTCATATTTGAATGAAATAAAAGAAGAATTATGTAATGATAATACAAAATATTGGTATAATAAAGTAATGGGAAAATATTATCTTCAAATTGTATTATTTGATAATTGATATATGATATAAATAGAAAGAAAAAGAAAAGAGTAAAGAATATTTAGAAAAATCACTCAAATATGTAGATAGTCAAAGAAATGATGATGAAGAGAAAGAAGAAATAAACAAATTATCAGAAGAATTAAACAAAATGAATTAATTCATTCTTTTTCTTTTCTTTTTCAAAATGGGTTTACGAAAATTCTTTTCAAAGTTTTTGAACCAGAATCTATTTAAAATCTACTTTTCTAATGAACTATAAGAGTAGTAAATATAAAGAATTTCACATTCAAAATCCTACATGTATGAAGATATTTTTAAATAGAATATAGTAATGAAAGTAATAAATTCAGCTAGTTCTGCTTCAGTAGCAAGTATTTATAGTCAATTAATAAATTATAAATCATATCTTAAAATTATCTTTACATTTGTAATGATATTGCCAATGTTATTTAAACTATTAAAGAACTGTTAATATATTCTATCAAATTATCATTATCACAATTATATGTTGAATATTTGAGAACAGAGATGTACTTTTGAGAAAATTATAGTTCCAATGAGGTTTTCGAAAGAAAATAAATTTCAAACCTGTTTGAGAGTTATAAAATATTTAGTCGTTGGATCTTTGTAATGAATGAAGAAATACTGTCAAATAATCCTAATTTATCAACAGAAATAGTTGAAGATGCTTCTCTTAACAGTGAAAATGTCCAACAAGAAATAGATTATGTGAAAGCTTCATTAATTCCTGGTATATACATATTTATGAATATTAAATAGTACCACAACCGGCTACTGCATATAATAGTATATTTTGAAGTATGAAAATAATAGCTGCAACATTTAATTCTGAAGGAGTTGTAGGAGTGTCACCATTCGAGCAATTTATACGTGATTCAGGTAATAATAATGCAATTCAAGCTCTTGATCTGAATATTTCTTTAGAATTATGTAAATTATTTATAAAAGGGTTTTATGAAATAAACTTTGAGCATATTGTATCAATGAAATTATATGTGAAGTTAAGATGGACAGAATTATTGAAAAAACACTTTCTGGTGAAGTGCCTTCCCTACAAATTCCCAAATTTAATTCGTTTGAATTTAGAAGGAAACTCATTGAATAGAATATCAGTAGCTTATTTAATAGATTATTTAAAAATGGAATCATGCCAAGTTAATACCATCAATTTAACCAGTATATTTATTATTATATATATGTATATATATAGATTGTGGATTAGATATTCACTTATTAACTCCAGTTTTTGAAGCATTTAAAACAGCAAGAAAACCATTATTAGGAATTCATATTGGTTGTATTTATATCATTATAATGATTATTACATAGATTGTAACTTGGGAAATGAAGGACTAAAAGTAATCTGTGATTTAATCAAATCTGTATTTTCAAGTATGAAAGAATTGACTTTGGATGGAAATAATATAACAAGAGAAGGATGTACTTTACTATGGGACGCATTTAGTAACTCGAGACATGAATTTGAATGGATTTCATTGAATAATAACAGATTAGGTTTGAGAGGGATTGACAAATTGAAATATGGATTAATTACATGTTTTCATTTGGGACAATTGTATTTGAATAGTATATAGATATATCGACTACTTTTATATATATTAGATACTGGGTTTGAAAGAGCTAAGACTAAAGAAGATCAAGAGAAATGGATGAAATTACAGAAAGATATGAAGAAATGCTTACCAGATACATACATATGTATGATATTTATAGTTTTATATTATTTATAGCATTTGAAAATGTTGAAGCTACAGGAGTTCCTGTTTCTGCAAATGATTTAGTTGGTTTGGATAATAAAGAGGAAAATCAGGAGAAAAATAATAGTAATAATAATGATAATACAAAACAATAAATTAATTACATCTCTATATGTTTTTATTGATGATGTTTATATTTTAATTTGAACAAACTGTAGGCTTGAGTTAGATCGTTTTTTGTTTTTAAATCAAATTTTGTAATGGCTGATGATCTCCAATCAACAGAAGAGGTATTTTTTAAAATATTAGATTATTTTATATTAGAGTGCGTTTGTTGTAGAAGAGGTTAATGGAATTATTACTACTGTATTGAGTTATTGATAATATGAATAGTCTATTAATCATGTTCTTGGCAAAGAAGAGCAATGGAATGATGCAAAATTAGGTCAATGGATAGATACTATATGTGAACACTGTATGGAAGGCTTAACGGCTTTGAAAAAACCATTTAAATATATTGGTATTGAAATACTTTTAAATCGATTATAATTATTAGTCAGTTGTATAATAATGCAGAAGAATGGTGCTGGTCTACATTCAGCTACTGCCTCCTATTGGAATACAGTTACAGATGGTATTATTTATTTGTAATTACTTCTTATAGATTTTACTTCTGTGAAATGGCCAAATGATAAGCATAAAGATCAAGTTCGACCAATGCAAGTGATTGTTACTGTATATGGTATAGGTCTTTAGTTATTGAATATAATACAAACTAATTTATCTTTTTCTTTCTGTGTAATTATTATAATTTTTGTGTATTATTGAGATTTAAACAACCAAAATTATATATATAAAATAATATAAACAAAAAAAATTTATGAGCTTTGAGCTTTCATTATAACTGAGACATTATCTCCTTTCAACATAATTAAACCTAAATCTTTTTTTGTTTTCTTTTTAATATCTATTTCACATGCATTATCCAACACAATATTCATATATTCATCAAATCCCTACGAAAAAGTATAACAACTCAAAACTATACTCTTATAATTCCTTCTATTCTAGTATTTGTCTGTTCGTATAACCATATTTGAATTCTAGTTTGCTATTCACAAATATAAAGCTATAATTATACCTTTTGTAAGAAATTAAAAATTAGGAATATGGGTTGTATCATACTCCTTTGTGCACGGTTGGTAGACATTTTTAAATAATTATATTTGGACTAATAGAGAAAGAAAAAGCAAAAATGCTTTAGTTTGGCTTGTCTTATCAAACTTTTAATACATGTATTATTTTGTATTGAAAGTGTATTATAGTTTTTGTTTTTATTTTTACCTAAGAGATGCTAAAAGTGGTTATATTAATACTATCTCTTGAAGTAATTGCAGCACAAACAGTTGTGATAGACAGAAACTTATTTCCAACCGTATTTTCATAATTATTACACTATTTAGAGTGAAGAGATGATAATAGCTGCTAATATGTCAAATTCTGTTTATATAGCTGTATACACTCATACATTATGTTAATATAGGAAGATATTCTTAGTTATTACAAAGGAACTTACTATTATGGACCAAGATGTTTTGTAGGTCAAGTAGGTGACACATTATGGATAGTTTACAGAGGAACATGGAATCAACTAGACATCTTTACAGATATCACAATAGAAAAAGTAGAACCATTTGGAAGTGGAAATGGTAAAATCCATAAAGGATTCTTTTACAGATCATCACAAGAATTTGGTATAAGTATTGATGAAAAGGGTAAACCAAAAGAAAACAGTATTTTAGATTTGATTGAAAAATCAAATGCAAAGAATATCATATTTACAGGTCATAGTTTAGGTGGATCAACATGTGTATTATCATATTTACGATATATTAATTATTGTGAGAATAATATATGTAAATATAAAGATAAAAGTAAAGTAATATCCTTTGCTGCTCCAGTTTGTACAACTGAAGAAATTCGTCAAAGATATTTAGACTATACAAATAATATTCACTGTTTTGAACAATGGGATGATCCAGTACCAGGAATTGTACGATTAGCTGAGATATTTGGATTGAAACCAAATAATTCTATTAACTTAATGAATAATAATAAAATAGTTATAGATAAAAGTAGTAAACAATATAATGCATCCAAAGCAGTATCAATTCCAATAGGAGTCCACCATATTTGGGATAAGAACAAGAATATAGTGGTTCCAAATAATATTTATTCAATAATTACATATATAGCAGTATCTAGTGATTTAGCTTTAGGAAGTCATTCAATGAATAAATATCAATGTTTAGTTGAGACAGAATATAATGGATTTGAGGGAGAATGTGGTGCTGATAGTGCTTTTGTAGCTAATATTTGTGGTTATATATCTTTTTTTGAAGTGTGAATTGATATTTTTCTTTAATTGATGTAAATGTTTTTAATTCTGTTATTATCAATGATATCTCTTTAATTTATTCCCTTTTTATATATAATCTTATTCCTTTTTATTAGAATTTGTTTTTTGAAAAATAATACATAAAATACAAGTGTATTTCGGTTTTTGTGTTTTTATTGTTTTAATTCTTATGTAACATGCTATTTATCCTTACATTTAGTTTGTTCGTATATTCAGTTCCTTCTCAATCATTTTATGTTGATCCTTTACTTTTTCCAACTGTATTTATTATAATCTATCATTTTAAAAGAAATCAGAAATGATATTATCAGCAAATTTGTCTAAATCAGTTTATAAATTGGTATATGAGAGAATATAATGTTTATAGGAAGTAATTAGTAGAATATACCCTGTAGGGGTATATTTCCAGCCTTCAAAGACTTATGCGACAATAGTAAATGACACATTATGGATTAGTTACAGAGGAACATATAGTGTTGTTGACATTTATGAAGATATAAATATTGAAAAAGTAGAACCATTTGGAAGTGGGAATGGAAAAATTCACAGAGGCTTCTATGAACGTTCAGGTAAAGATTTCGGAATAGATATAAACACAAATGGAAAGCCAAAAGAAAACAGTATTTTAGATTTGATTGAAAAATCAAATGCAAAGAATATCATATTTACAGGCCATAGTTCAGGAGGTACATCTGCACTTTTATCATATTTACGATATATTAATTATTGTGAGAATAATATATGTAAATATAAAGATAAAAGTAAAGTAATATCCTTTGCTGCTCCAGTTTGTACAACTGAAGAAATTCGTCAAAGATATTTAGACTATACAAATAATATTCACTGTTTTGAACAATGGGATGATCCAGTACCAGGAATAATTCGATTTGCTGAAGTAACAACTCCAAAATTGAAAAGTGAAGTGAAAGCATCCAAAGCAGTATCAATTCCAATAGGTATTCACCATATTTGGAATAAAAAAGAGAATATAGTGGTTCCAAATAACACATATTCAATAATTACATATATTACTGTATCTGAAAGATTGGATATGCATAAACATGCGATGAATACGTATATTTGTTTAGTTGACAAATCATTTGGAGGAATTAATAAAACTTGTTCTGATGTGTATAGTTATGGTATATCTACAATGCTGTTATTTATAATTTTAACATTTTTGTTGTTAATTTAATCAATCTTTATCTTTTATTGTCGTTGTTCGATTTATTTTTTCATTTGAATGATTAATATACATAAATTAGACTAAACTGGTTTTTTAAATTCTGATTGACTAATTCTTAGAAACAAAATGATATAAAAATGAGAAATGAAAATATTAAATACATAGTTAATGAAACAAAACTTTAGATTTAGGTAAAGGAGAAAATAATGTTGTTTTTATATTCCTCCATATTCCTATCGAAAATGACTCTTGTCTTGCCTGAAAATATTCATACGTTGTTTTATTCTGTATTACAAACATACAATGAAAATAAACTAAATTTGACAACATCAAATCTAATAGAATAAATATCACCACAATAACAATAAAAGGAATTAAATCATTTAAAGTGCTAGTAAGTGCATTCTGATTATTCTATAATATATACATAAATATAATAATAATAATAATAATATACAGAGGAAGATTTATAATAATTATATTTCTCTAGAAATGTATGTATAAACTGAGCAAATAAGAACAACGACAAAACAATGGTAAAGATAAGAAAACTCACAAAAAATCGATAATTTCTAAGTCCGATACAATTTCCCATCCATGGACAATGATGGTCAAACTTCATTATACAACTAAATATAATATAATATAATATAATATATACACATTACATATTGAGCAATGATGTGATCTTGGTGGTGGATATATTTTACACACTTTACATGATTCAATAAGTCTTATTTCTCCATTATATAATATCGCTAATCTTTTATGTAAATCATTTTTTGGTGGAAGTGAGTGATATGTAACTAGTTCTTTATAGTTTAAATCTTTTTGATCAGGTCCAAGAATTGAAATTACATCATTGATATAACATGTTCTTATTTCCTATTTATAATAATAATAATTATATATATACTTCATCTGTTTTTGTATATATATCAATTAGAAATTCATCTTTATTAATGTTTAAATTCCTGCAGATTTTCAATAAATCAGTAAATGTATCAGAATTCTATTTTTTTCATAGTATATTCTATATAATTATACTCTATTGACAGATGAATAATGTAAAGGATTTAGATTATAATAATCTATTGCATTTGGAAATAAACCATTTTCTATTAATATTTGACCACACTATGAAAATAGAAATATTAAATATAAAGAATACATCCGTTTTATTATCCAACACTGCAATATGAAGTAAAGATCTACCTTCTCCATCTACATCAAATAACTAATAATAATATAGAATAATAGAATACATGTTCTTTACTTTCAGCTAATTCTTCTTGTAAACTCTTTAATCTGTTATAACGAATATCAACTTTTAGTTTAATAAATTCTGCTGAGGCAGAGTGTCTAATTGATTTCTTTTCATTGTCTTCATCTGCTAAATTTGATTCTGATTCAGTTGTATTGGGTGGAACTATACCAGGCTCGTAAAAGGTAGTGGCACAAATTGAATATAAAACACTATTCTATTTAAAACAACTATTATACATTAAGTATATTAATATTGTAAAAATCACATAAGCTGGAGATGCAAATTCCCTATATATTTATGTAACTCATAAACATACCACACTTCGTTTAATACTACTGACACATATATTACAAAACATCCAAAATACTATTTTATAAAACATTATAATAGTATACTACTATAAAGTTAATCAATACTGCACTTTCGCCAATATCTAAAGTATGCAAGCACATTCCTCCAAATATAGGAATAAAATTACCTATTTTATGCTTAAATAGTTTCAACATTCTCAACTTATCTAATCTCAAAGAGATAAAGAGAAAAGAAAATATGAATAAACTTGGTTTAACAAAAATATTTTCATACACCATCAATTTAAAATTTTCATTTAAAATCATAGTCAATCAGATATTGGTGTTTTATATATCTTAATCGTTGTTAATTAAAATATATCTCTATTGTCTTATTATAAATGAATTGTTTACTCAATGTATATTTTTTTAATTATGTGAGAATGAACCAGAAAATTATAAAAAAACTGTTAATTACAGCATAGTAATTTGTTTTTATATTTTTAATTCTTTGTGTTGGATTAATCATAAACTGTTATACCTTTCACTCATAAAAAATGCCATTCAATTCAATTATTGTTATACTTATTTTGTTCTTGTTTATATGAGTAATACGTATAAGTGAGGTAGATGTTCAAAGATATCTGACTAAAATGCATTTATTTTCTCTTTAGAATAGATGAGAATGTATAAATCATGTTGAATAATTTCTTTAGACATTTTATTGATTATTGTGTCGTTTAAAGTACAACAAAATCATCATCAAATTTCTGTTATAAATAGCAAAAGATTGTTATGTCTGATCCACAATATGTATTGTTTTTATTGTTATAAATATATAGAAACACGTTTTAGAATACTATAGGAAGCACAATAAAGGATTGGATCAAACTAATGTGTTAGTCCCTCTTACAAATGTGTCAGTTTATTTCGCTCATATCCTATTTCGTAAATATTTCAATTATATTTCTTAGTTAATTTCAAAGAGGTTAATCTAATTCAAAGTAGATTTCTAGTATATTTAGAACAAAATCACTGCAAAACTGAAACAATCTCTGCTAATGATCTACTAGAGACGATGAATATTAAGCCAATCCCCATTTTAGTAAATTATTTCTCTTATTGTCGTATAAATCTATGTATTATGGTTTTTTTAGAGGGTGAGGTAGATGTAAACTCCTTTTTCCAATTCATTTGTCTTTTTTCATTCTTCTCAATTCAACAAATCTTTCCAAGTACTTTTATAATTAATTATAATATTATAGTAATACTGTCAATTTGTAAAATACAAAGTAATATATCACTCAACGATTCACAAATCATCGAAGTCTTTAGACAATTAGATTCATTAGATTATCATTATCAAATATTACACGAATGGTTAAACTGCTGTGATAGAAATGAAGAGGATAGAATTACTATTGCTTCATTCTGTGATTTCTTCCTCAAACACAATGATTTCGCTGTTTCTTTAAGTTTATTAAAATGTCGAATAGAACAATATATATTTGATCAAGAAACATATTATGCAATGTTAAGAAAGAAATTATTCTATACAAATTATGTAGATACACCACCAGAAGTAATTCCAAGTGATAATATAGTGTTAATTACTCCACCAACTCGACCAAATGAAGGTTGTATGAATTATTTATATCGTAATTTAATCTCCAAAGAGCCACACCCTTATCTCACAAATTATTTTAATGTATCTATCGTAAGAGGTGTAAATATTTTTTTAAATAAAATTAGAAGTAGATATGGTTATAGTTCTAGACCAGTTAATATGAGTTCTTCGTTAAGATTGAAATCTCAATATTCTGATAATAAAAGTATGAGAAGAGGATCTAAACAGATGGAAACACCCACTTCTCCAGTGAATAGAGTAAAGAAAACAAAATTTCTAAGTCCTTTATCTGTTATTGCACCTACTTCATCCTGTTCTTCACTCGCTGTTACTACTTCTAATACTGATACTAAAAATGAGACAACATTAGTAACTAATGTGAAAAAGAAGAAGGATAAAACACATAGACATAGTGATTCATTTATTAAATTGTCAAATAACGCATTTATTCAAGAACCTAGTGGGAATAATGCTAATTCGAATAATACACACAAAAATTCAAGAGCTTTAATATATTTAATTCCAAGTCCGTCATGTAGATTTAATAATGTATGTGCAACACCGAAGAAAAACACACTTAACAAAGCATTTAGTACTAGTTGCTTTGATGATGATGATGAAGAAGAAAAGTAGATAATAGTGTAAATATGTAAATTATTAAATTATAAAATGATGTGTATGTTTATTGCTTTTTTTTTAATTTAAAACGCAAAATATGTCCGTTTCACATTTCTTTGTTATTCTATTACAGTTGAATACACATGAATAAAAAAGACGAGCAAGAGTCATCTTCTGCAGTATGAAATATATGTTTATCGAATAGGTTGTATATCATAATACAACAACGGTATTTGTTAAACATGGTAAAGTCAGCATAAAACTTAGTAACGTTTCTCTACAGCTTGCTTCAGGATTATTATGTATATATTTTATGTTTATTTTTCCTTAGTTAACAGTTATGATTTAAATTATATTCACATACAGTATTTAAAACTATTGAAAAAATTCAAATGTTGTGATGGTTTACCTCAATCGCTCTTTGTACCTCTTTTTGAAGATAAATACTCTAATCTCGTGGTTCTATATTTTTCATATATAAGTATATCTTATACATATCTATAAAGACATTTCGTAATATTTATTTCATAGATGGTCCAATTCTTTTCAATGATTTTTTTCAATTTCTTGTATTCTTCATTTTCTTCGATCCGTCGCAACTAACACCAGTGCTATTATCAATGATAGGTGTACAAAGTAATATATTTATAAAATTCGATCAAATTCAGACATTTTTCAAATGTTTTGGTTTATCAGATGAAGACTACTCATTTTTCTTAGAATTATTAGAGCAATTTACAGGAAATGTTCAGTTCCTCCCAAATGATCAGATTCCATTGAAATTATTTTCTCAATCTTTAGATCAAAGTAGATTTGTAGTGGACAAAGTGATAGGATTTAGAAGGAATTTAATCAATATATGTTACAGTGAAAGTGAGTATTTAATAATCCAAAACCGCTTATACTATTTTTATGAAATTTATATTGTTGCACCAATTGGACATATTTTACCGCCAAAAGAAGGATGTTTCGATAAATTAAAAAGAATAATAAAAGGTCAACCAGAACCGTATAAATTTGATTATCTAAAAGAAACTCCAAATTACGAATTACTCCATCAATTAATCAAATCATATCGAACTAAGTTTGGTTATTCCATTCGATCTTCTTCTTCTTCCTCTGTCAATTATTTCACTCATCACAAATCAGGTAAAAATCAGAATAATAGTGCCATTGATGGGACAACCAACGAAGCAAGTGATTCTCCTTCAGTAATCAGAAGATCGATTAGTAAACATAATATGATTACTACAGCAGCAGCTACACCTGAAACTCCTAAAGATGCGACTACAAGTTTATCTGTTAAGATACAGAAAATGTCTGGGAAGGTTATGCCTTTGACATTTCCGATATCTCCAACTCATCAAGATATAAACAAGAAACCATCTTTAAATATGTAAATAAACTGTAAATTAGTAAAAATATTATGTTTATATTATATTATAAATTAATATAAATGTATAATTCTAGTATATAAGTATGTTTTATCATTTATTTATGTGTGTATGTATATGAGAACTATTATTAATCCATTAAAACAACAAAAATAAACAAAATAAATACATAAATTAAAAAACACCATTAATCTTTTACAAAACTAATATAACATCTATAAATACAATTTATAGATATAACACTATTTCTTTGAATTATCTCTACCACTATCACATTTTGGACTTAATATCAGTGAATCATTATTATTAGCATTTTTAAACACATTATTCTCTTTATTATAAATAGTACCTCTTGGTTTAGGCATTGGCGTAAGAGTACTACCAAGCCGAGACATTTTCTGTACAGATCTTCTCGAACTTGAACGCATTGAACAATTATTATTATTATTATTATTATGAGTAGAATATAGAGAACCATATACCGAACTTCTTTTATTATAACCATAATTTGTACGAAGTGTCGCAACGATTTGTTCAGGTGCGACAGGTGAACTGTAATCATAATGATAAGGTGGAGGTTTATTTCCACAAATTATTCTTCCGACTTTCAATATACACGATTCTGGAGGTTCATAAGTATGTCCTTGATGGTAGAAATGTATTCGATTAATAATTCTTCGATAATCTGTAATTGGAATTGTCATATTCATTACTAGATTTTTGAATTTTTTGAAGTATGTTAAAAATGGCTCATATTTTAATAGAAAGGTTTGAAATGCCTTCATTGATCTTTGTTCGTAAGAATTGGTGGAAGATGAGTGATCGATTTGTGATAAAATACTTTCTATACCACCTGTAGATAGGTTTAAATGTTGGAAAAAAGTAATTATTTGAGTCTATTTATAATATTATTATTTATAGAATATACATCTGTGATAATAACATTACTGTGTATTGAACACATTGAAAATAGTAGTGGCAAATAACACTGCAGGTCAAAAAAGGAAAACAGAAGAGAAAATTGGATATAATCATTACAAGTGATGTGACCATCTATTAATTTATTACATATATATATATATATATATATATTAATAAATACAAGAGTATTGGAAATATGATTTCAGTAGTTTTTGATATTGATCAGGAAAGGAACTATAAAAGAATGCTTCTGGGATGAAAGGGATTGAGCAGTCATTACTCCAAAATGTTAGATAAGTACATATTAGCTGGTTCACATCATAATAACACACTAAAGGTTAAAAATAAGTGAATACAGTAAAGAACTTCAGCCATTTGAATTGTGGTAGTTTCTAATTGTAGTAATATTTTATTTCTAAATGCAGAAGAATTCATATGCTCATAAGCTGCACTCTAGAGAAAATAAAAAGATCTTTTATACTAGTCTTTGAACTTCCACATTTGTATCGCTTTCCTCACTCTCTGTATCTGTATCATTCTTAGTGGGAATCACTGAGCTACTCCGCATTTGAATAAAAACGATTAGTTATTTTTCTGTTATATAAATGAAACCCATATTTTTTTAATAAATCAAGAAAATGATAAACAAACAAAATGTTAGAATGTATTTATATATAATTACATGATATAATTGCAAACTATAAGTATATTTAATTTGATGCTTTTAATTTAAATTCAATATTTACATTTCATCACTATTTACAGGATATATTTTATTAGAAAACTTCTCAACCATTGGTGATCCAGATCCATTCTCAATAAATTGAGTTTTCATCATTAATACATCACTACTCTTAGATCTTTTATTCTTTGGAATTAATGAAAATAAAGTTGATTGAAGTTGTTGTTGTTGTTGTTGTTGTATTATCATTGGAGATTCATCTTCATCATCATCATCATCTTCTTCTTCTTCTAGTGTATGTTGTTGATGATAATGAGTTGGAATAGGTTTAAAAGGTTCTGGAGATGGTGAATTTAACGAATTTTGAGAATTCATATGCATTTCAAAATCAAAATGTTGAAATGAATTTAATATTAAATCATTACTACTACTATCATCATCACGATTGTTATGATTTCCATAATTTTCTATTAATGTTCTATTACCACTTAAGAAATATTTTTCATCACATGAAATAGAAGGTTGTAACAACTTCCTTTGATGAGTAGGTGAGATATTATGTTGATTATAATAATTATGATTAATCATATTTATATCTTTTCCATTTGTAGTAATAGCAGTTGGTGTATAATTAATGTATTTCATTGATTTACTGGAACTTTTAAAACTCTTTTGAGATTTTGATCTATCTCTTACACCATAACCATATTTTTGTTTAATTTCATATAGTATAATCTCCATATCAGCTGTTGTAGGATTGTTTATATAATAATTATAACTGTACGGATGAGGTTCTGTTGTGCATAACACACGATATAACTTCTCACTACAACTTTCTAAATTTTGAGATTTTTCAATATATTCACATGTAGTATAATAATAGTCGATTTTTGCTCGAATCCTAAAAAATATATTTTCTGTGAGAATTTTATTTACAATTTCATAACGAAAGGACTCTAGTATATTGTGAGTTGGAGTATATGATGTAATTGCGAGTATAAAGTCTTTTAAACCGTATCTATCCCTCTTAATGTATCTTGTAGGATGTAAATATTCTACAAACTCTTTATAACAACTTCTGCTGTAGGGATAGATCTTGAAAAATGTCAATACCTGTTCTTTCGTTATGAATAAGTTACTATATACTCCACACATTGATAATAATAATGGAACAACTTGTACAGTCGAAAAGATAGAAAATGTACAAACGAAAATAAAGAATGAATTATGGTCAATCATAGCTATTGATATTATTATGAAATAAATATACTTCTTTGGTTAAAAAACTGATTTATAAATGGATGGTATCTTAATGATATTATGCTATGTAGATAAACTATCCTAATTTCTGTATCAGTTCTATTTCTTTCCCATAGTTTTATGTAAAACATCAAAATGGCGTTAATCTCGTAATTATTCACTATAGAATAAATAAACACTTAATATACAAAATAATGTCTGTGACATATGGATGGAGAGCTTGTTTAAAGGAAGGAGAGGTTTGTCAATTTTTTTTGACTGAAAGTGAAGTGATAATTCACTTGCTTGTACCTACAAAAATAACAATAGGCAAAATAATACCATCATCTGGTGTGTAACTAGAACATCATCATTACAGAAAGAGAACTGATAGCTCTGTCTAATCTCATGATTTTTATTTTTGATAGAATCCATGTTAACACTGTATTATCATTTTAAAAAGAAAAGAATTTCTGATTTTTGTCCGTTTCAATTGATATTTAATTTATAACATCATTATAAAGCTTATCTTTAATCCAGCTATATGTAACTCAAAGAATTAGGAGTGTTGAGTTGTGAAAAAAGTTGTGTGTCTGGAATTATAATTAAACCACATAATGAATGAAATATCTCATTTTATTAAATTCAAATTAAAGTATAATATGGTCAAAAGATTTATGATTCTTCAAACAGAATGTATTTACATAAAATTTTAAAGCATCTTACTATTATGAAATTATATGAATTAATTCATATGTGTGCATTTCGAACTATCGATATCCTATATTATTATCTATTCAGTTCAGAATAAAGAAAAATAAATTATGAATTCGGTTTTTCGGTTTTCGATCAAGTGTTTAGTGATCGATTATGCAAAATAGAATTAATGACTGAATAGTGTATTATATTGGTATTTTCAATTCTATTTTGCATTAAGTTAAATCTTTCTTTTTTTTGCATTTTAAGGTTAATCGATTATTTTGAAATCGTGATGGCTTCATTAGCTGTAAAATCAGTAAAATCATTAAGATTGAACAGAGTAAGTCCTTCTTTATTTGTAAGAGCTTTTTCAGAAAAGCCTGATCTTAAATTAAAACCACAAGAAGTATTCCATCATTATTTTATTATAATGTATTTAGGGTAAAAAAATAAAATTCTTTGAAGTATATCGATACAACCCAGATGTTGATAAGAAAGCTCATATGCAAAAGTTTGCTGTAGATACCTCTGAGTATAATATTCCAGTATAATCAAATACAATAGATGTGGTCCTATGGTATTAGATGCAATCCTTAAAATCAAAAACGAACAAGATCCAACTTTCACATTCAGAAGATCTTGTCGTGAAGGTATCTGTGGTTCATGCGCTATGAACATGGACGGAATGAACGGCTTGGCTTGTTTAACTCCAATCACAAAGGGAGATAAAAAGATGGTAATTAGACCATTACCTCATATGTTTGTCTTAAAGGACTTAGTTCCAGATATGACTAACTTCTATAACCAATATGAATCTATCAAACCATGGTTACATAGAAAGGAAGAACAAACACAATTAGAAGTTGAGAATCTTCAAAGTTACTCTGATAGATTAAAGTTAGATGGTTTATATGAATGTATTTTATGTGCATGCTGTTCTACATCATGTCCTTCTTATTGGTGGCATCCAGATAAATACTTAGGACCATCAGGTATAATTATTATAAATTCAATAAATTATTTTTTCTAAATAGTTTTACAACAAGCTTACAGATGGATTGCTGATTCTCGTGATGAATCAAGAACTGAAAGATTAAAGGCTTTAGATGATACTTATTTATTATACAGATGCCATGCTATTATGAACTGCACTGAAGCTTGTCCAAAACATTTAAATCCAGGTTCAGCTATTCATAAAATTAAACAAGCCATTCATAAATTACATTAAAAAATGTAAACAGATTGGATTATTGACAGAAATTATATTGATTATATGTTTCTTTGGGTTGTTTATAAATTAAAAAATAATAGGAATGAATGGTACGAATAAGATTTCCAATTTAATCACTTTGAAAAGTGTAACGGCCAAAATTAAATTGATTTTTTAGTTGCCCATCTTATATTGAGATGAACTAATGGTCATTTATACTGATAAAGAAGTTGAAATAGTTAATAGATTTAAGTTAGATAAAGAGATAATTCCATTACTCAGAAGAGTTTACTGTATTTTTGGTTGTTTAAAGCTTCTAGGCTCTATTCCTGAAATAAAGCACCTGGAAAAGCGGTACCAAGACATAGGTTATGGTGAACCGATCAAATATTCAAGGTGGAGATTTCTGTTTAGAGAATCACCATATTTTATTCAAAAGATTTTAAAAGGTATTATACATGGTATAATATTCTGATTAGAACGAGAAACTGACTTCAATTTGTTCATGTTCATATGTGTGTATTTATCAACAATAGAAGATGATCTATTATACACCAGTATATCTATTTCATATAATAATTCATTGCATAGCGTGTTTAATGGTAAATGAGGATGTTAATCCAGCAAAGATAACACAAGAAAATCTCAAAGAGGTGTTAAGAATATGTGGAATTAGCTCACAAATAATTCAAAACAATCTACTCATGACATTATTCCAAATTTATGATAAATTCAGAAGAGGTTATATCACATTCAACGATTATATGTCATTTGCACATCAAAATAGTCAATTATTCAATCCAATACTACTGTTCAAAAGACATTTAATTTCAATTATGTTTACAGATTATCAATGGTCTTGTATAGAAGAAAAATTAAAAATAATTCAAAGCACAATAGAATACAGTGCTGTACACAAACATAAACCTCGTCAATCAATCTGTAGATGGATTTCAAACAAAATAAATGATGGATTTAGTATTTATGAATATGATTTTGAGCCACTGAGCAATGACTTGGATACTGAGATTAAATTGGCTGCAAATATATTCCTTACAAGTTATAATCCTTATTCTATGTATAAATAAATAAAATTGATTAATACATCGTATAGATTAACGTTAAATGCGTTAGATAAGGGTACAAGAACTTCATCAGTGTTTTTATGTACAATAAGTCGACCTAGTAGTTATTCTATGACGTTGGAAAGTAGAAAATCAATTAATCCTTTACCTCGTACTGCTAATAATTCTGTTAAGATATTAAACACTGGAAGATATAAGAATTCGATTGTTGTACCGATAGATAATGATAATGATAATGACAATGATGATAGAACAACACCAATTTGAATTAAAAGAAATGTTTGTTTTTTTTGATTTAAAAAGTAAAATTGTATTTAAAAATAATAATAGTATTTTGTTATTGTTGTTTAAGGTTTTGGATAATAATTAAAAGAAAAATAAATGAAATATTAAGTAAAGTTTATAATATTTAAATATAAATTAATATCTAGAATAGTTATTGCAGTATTTTCCATAATAATTAGTAAAACAATTACATTGACCTTTATTCTTATCACAATTACCATTTCCACTGCATTCTGACCAACTTAATGGAATGTCAGGAGTAGGTTTATTAATTGTCATTGAAATAGCAGTAGTTGTAGTTGAATCAGTTAAAGTTATATCCTTTAGATCTGTTGTTTTTTCTGGTGGATTTGTTAAAGTAGTCTAAAGAATAAATAAAATGATTAATTATACTCCTTCTATTGTAAATATATTATTTGTAGTTAAATCTTTTAATAGTAAGGCATTATCTTTATCACATCTTAATTCCCTATATCAAAAATGAATAATATAATTATAATACAAATGTGTAAATAATTCTATTCTTTCCAATAAATCACCAACTGTTACTTTCGTAGCATCTGACCATTTATATAACTCTTTTGTTGATATTTTCATTGTTAATTCTCCTGTTATATCAGCCCAATTACCACCACTTATTGAAATTGTAAATCCATTACTTTTAGTTGCTGTTGCAGTTAATGTATTTGGAGTGGAATCTTTCAAAACAAATGAAGGAAATTTCTTTGAATCTTCTACTGTAATCTATACAAATAAATATAATATTCTATACTCCTGATAATGTCAAGGTGGTAGATGTGGTTATTTCTGATATTTTCGATTCTTTAGTTAATGAGTCAGGTGTATTACCTGATAGAGTATAAGTAAACTTTCCAAACATTTCCAATTCTGTTATTAAATCACCAACTGTAACTATCGTAGCATCTGTCCATTCTTTATATTTTGTATTATCAACAGTGTTTGTCATTGTTATTCCACCACTCAAAGTACCAATTAAAGTAAATTTATATTTAATTGTCACACTTCCATCTAATGATTTTGGACAAGTTCTTTCACTACAATCATATCCACTATATCCAACATCACATTCACATTCACCTACCGTTAAACCCAATTTCTCAAATGAATGATACTTACATACTCCATGACCATTACAATATTTAGCTGGACAATCCACTATTAATACATAATAATATAATATATACATATTTGACAAGTTGATCCACTAAATCCTTCATTACATAAACAAATTCCTTTTCCATTTTGTTCAGCTGAATCACATACTCCTTGGCCACTACATAATACTGGAGGTAAATATTTATCTATTTCATTACCTTTAGTTCCATATTTTGATGGATAATTAAACCAACTATATCCATGATAATTCGCACAAGTTTGTTCAGAACAACGAGCTCCATCTTTAGATTCAGGACAATTTAAATAACTAAATGGATTATTATCTCCTTTCATCATTTTACCATCAGCAATCTCTAAAGAATCAATATACAATTTCATTGGATCATTATTTTCTGTTTTCTTTGGTATACAATTATATAATTGTTTTTGTTTACTACCAAATCCTAAAGTATCAAAATCATAATAATTATCACCTTGTACTAAACACGTACAAGTTCCTATTTCACTACAATCACCTATTCCACTACACTTCCTATATTTTGGATTAACAGGATCATCAGTAGATTTACCAGCTTCTGTATATTGTGGAGGAGTAGTAAAATCAATGCATGAAGTTGATGGTGTAGCTGGTGGAGATGGTGTTGGATCTTTTATTATTTTTGCACTATAATTAATAAAAATGATTAAGAAATATACAATGGATCAAATACATAATAAAACTCAACAGAATATGTATTTCCTGTAGTAGCTGCATCTCCAAACGTAGTATAGTCATTTTCAAAACCATATTCAGGATCTGCATTAGTTCCAATATAAGTTACTATTAAATCAGTTAATAATCCACTTCCCTATAATAGAAATAACAATAATATAATTATACAACAATTCTATTCTTAATTCTTTTAGTTGTATCTTTATAATCGATTAATACTGTTCTTCTTTGACAATGATATTGATTATCTCTATCACAGTTCTCTATAGTTATTGTACAATTATCAGCATTATCAATTTTCTGAGGTTTGAATATATCTCGAGCATAATCCTTAAATCTCTTCTGTCCATTTATTTCATCATTATCATCATTTAATGCATTTTTATCATATCTTCCTAATGTACATTCCTCTATTTTATAATAATATTTATATTTATACTAAAGCTACAATCATATCCACTATATCCAGATCCACAAACACAACCATATATTCGACTCTTTAATTCTTTACTTTTTGAATCTAAATCATCTTCTTTCCATTGATCATTTAATGGTAAACATTGACCATGACCACCACATAATTTACTATTTCGAATTGGACAATTGAAATTTTCACAACTAATTCCACTAAAACCACTCAAACATTGACAACGACCTTTTACACATTTACCACGACCACTACATTCTTTAATTTTATCACCACCATATTCTTTACCTGTCGGGCATTTTACTATAAAGAGATAATTCTTTTATGCTATACAGTTACTACAATCACCTCCAATTGTTCCATCATTGCAATAACATTTATTTTCAACACATACGCCTAGATTTCTATTCCAAAATAGACATTTAAATAAATACTGACAATTATTGTTACAAGCTTGCCTGGAATAAACAATAAAGACTGTTAAAATAAAAAACGATGAATATTTAGTCATATATTATTTCTATGATTCACAAAAAGAGAAAAAAAGAAATATGTTGATGTTCAAGCCTTTTATCAAGCTTAGTATTTTTATCTCAACATCTAGCCATAAAAATTCATACTGTATATTGTGAATAAGATATAAATGCTTTCAAGTGCAGAACAGGAACATAAAATAAAAATGAAGAAAATTATATAAGTTGAAATTATCTTTATATCAAAGCACAATATTTTGAACTCATTTCTCAAGTTTGATTATTTGCATTATGTTAATACAATTTTTTATATTTGCTGCTGTAAAAACGAAGGATCGAGTTTAGAACTAAACTTTTAATGTTATTATAATAAGATGGAGCAACATAATTGAGTAATGCATTTATAAATTCTAAAGAAACTATACAAATCAATATACAATCAGTCACCTGACTTTTTAAAAATTTTGTCAGTTTTTTAAAGAAGTGTTTTTATCTCAGATTTTTGATTCATTTCTTTAGCAATAGTTTGTTTTTCAGTCAATTTATTATAGTTCATCCTCCGTCTTTGTATTTTTCATGTATATTCATTATATAACTACTTACTCTAAAATTAAGAAGATCTTCTCTAGCTTTTAGCTCCAATCTTGCATTTTTCCAAATATGTTCATATTTATATCAATAGAACTTAATCAGTAATCGAATATGACAACTCCAGACACATCTTCATCTACTTCTGTAGACTCACATCCGGATATTAGCAGTCTAGCAATAAGTTCGTCTCACAATGATGAACCTTCGACAGATCCTTCTCAAGTACAAGTAGTACCACAAATCCCTCTAGGATCAAAAGTAACATTGCTCGATACTGAAGAAGTAAGAGCATTGAAATTAAAATCAAGAGATGGTATAGTACAGTCATATGCTGTTAATTCACCTAATAAATACTCTGTTCAGGTTGATGACAAAACAATCGATTTGTCTCCAGAGTCCTTAACATCTTCTACAGCTGTACATTCAAGTCCTTCAGTTCAAGTATTGATAATAACCACATAATTCACATAATTTTATTCAATAGTATTTATTCAAAGGCGCCAAGGTTAGTATAGTAAGAACGGATAATGTAGAATCGCGATACCCAGAAAGAATAGGTCAAATTGGTGTTATTTATGATGTACCTGTTCATCCAAACACTTGGTATAAAGTTCAATTCAGTGATGGTAAAATATTAACATTCAGACCATCTGCATTGATGAGCATCAATGATAAAGGGGAAATATTTGATTCACCACAGTATTTCTTTATCTTTAATATTGATTAATCTATATATAGTATCAACAACATGAAAAGAACAACAGGAATATTATTAGGTGGTTCTAACTCTGCTCCTGCTGATATATTACCATCTCAATCAACTGTACCTCCAACAATTGTTAATGGTTCACCACTAAATACCAACCTTCCACAGGTAAAGAAGATGATTCCAGTAGGTACAATGGTCAGAATATTAGATACACCTACTTCTAGACATAGAAACCCTGAATATATAGGATGTTTGGGTGAAATTGTGAATATCCCAATTCATCCAAATACATGGTATCATATTAAGATTAAAAATAGTAACAATGTTATTATAAAAATCCAAGCAACTAATATGGATATAATTCATGATCCAAATAATGCAAATGATATTCAACCATTTACATATGCATCAGTAGCAGCAAATGCAATAGATAATTCAAATAATAACAACAGCAATGGAAGTAGTCAAATGAATGACAGTATAAAAGGAAAAATCGCAAAAATAAAAAGTGGAAAGTTCAAGAACAAAAAAGGTATTATTTTGCGAACAGGTAATGGATGGGTGCAAATTCAATTATTTTTCACAGAAGTAATAATAGCGAAGAGAGGATATGAAATAGATTTAGTAACTGATTTAACTGAAGAAGATATAAAAAACAATGATCATGAAATGATAGGCGAATTAGTAGAATATAAATCAAATGATGTAAAATGCAATGGTATTGTTACAGATATAAAAGATAAATTATATATCATTCAAAACCCTGATACAAAAGAGATTATATCTTTGCCATATGGTAGTTTTGTATTAAATTCACCTGATTTTTTGAATGAATTAAATAACAATAACTCTAACAATAATTCATCTAATTCAACACCAAAACAAAAAAGAAGAAATTCATTAGAATGTGATGTAACTGTTAAGAGAAATAGATCCAATAGTTATCCACTCCCTTATCCCAGTAATGATGAAAACAACAACAACAATAATAATAATAATATTGATTTAAAGAAAGAAGCAATTTATAGTGAAACTATACAATATATAAATAATTATAATTCCATGAATAAATCCAAAATACCAATCAATTGGAATAGAAATTTCTATGATCATTCCTTCAATTATCCATCTATGAAGTTAATGTGTAAATATTGTAATAAACCAATAGCAAAAGGTAATAAATACTGTTGGAATTCAAGGTGTGTTGCTTCTCCAGCATATAAAGGAAATAGTAGCAATATTAATAGTAATCTAATAATCGGCAAAAACAGTAACAGCAGTATGAATTTGAATAATGAAGAAAGTGATGTTTGTAATATATTAATGGCTATGAAAGATAATAATAACTACAACAACCTCAAGAAGAAGCCGCATTTCAGAGCAATGTCTGAATCTTATGCCACTAATTATAATTCGTTATTTAAAAATAGTAATACATTCCCTCTATCTCAACCACCACCTCCATCTCCTCCCTCGATATTGTCATCTGCTTCATCATCTTCTGCAAATGCACCATTATTACCATTTAATCCACCTAAAATTTTTACTGGTGGAGATGTAGGAAATACAAAGCCTGTTGTTAGTGCTTTTGGAAATGGCTCGATGTTTGGTAATCAAGCTTTGAGAATTTCAAGTGCAATTTATTCACCATCTAATCCATTGGCTAATAATAATAATAATAATAGTAACACAACTAAAGGAAGCAATGATAATAGCAACAATACTTCAATTCAATTATCTATGGAAGAATCTTCTCATACTTAGTTTACTATATGTAATGTAATAAAATAATAATAATAATATTAATGATAATAAAACAAAGGAAAATATCTTATCTTTTCAACATTTCGTTATTATTTTCTCTTTTTTTATATATCCTAATTCTAATTATATATATGCTTATGTGCATATTTAATATATTTTTATTTGGTTTATTTAATAGATGAAATACAACAATCACAACTTTAACAAAATAACAAAATTAACAAAATTTTATCAATATTATATCCCTCCAACTTACTGAACATTAGTAATTTCACATGTAAATACCAATACACCTTTATCTGGATATGCTTCAGATGGATCAATCAATAATTGTCTTATTGCACCTCTCTTTAATCCTTTTATACCTTTCTCTAGGCCAGAAATAATCTCACCTTTACCAACTTTAAATGAAAAACCAGTTCCTTTATCTAAAACAGCATTATTTGCATAAGTTCTACAAACATATTTGATTGTCACTTTTGCTCCATTTTTTACTGTTTTACTAGCAATATCAATCTCACTTTTATCTTTATTTAAATCTCTGTATCTTATTGTCCCTCCTATAGCATAAGGAAATTTCTCAATTATTGAAGAAATAATAGTTTTAGGTAATCTTTGAAGGAGTTTACTGTTTTTATTTCTATCAACTTTTGGTTCATTCTTTTCTTCTTTTTCTTCTTTCTTTTCTACTTTCTTTGATTCTACTTTTTTAGATTCTTTTTTATTTGGTTGTTCTGTCTTATTTTCAACTTGTTTTCTCTTCTGAGGCTGTGGTTTTTCTTCTTTTTCATTTTCATCATCATCATCATCATCTTCTTCTTCTTGCATTGCTTTTTCAGCCATTAAATCTTGAAGGTTTTCTACTATTTGATCATCAAGCTATTATATTATAATTTTAATACGGAAATACACTTGGATAAATATATCCCAACAAATTAGCATGACATTTACCTTCAACTGTTATTGGTATTTCATCATCACCTTCTTCAGGTGTAAATATCATATGTAATGGGAATTGAGGTGTTTGAAGACTTAATCTTGTTACTAACGCTTTTTTGCCATCTTTTTCATAGAATACAGATACATGGTCTTTTGGACCAAGTTTAGAAGCATCATCAAGAATAACCTAAATATAAAATCATTGATTAATACAGTTCTAGTTGCTACAGCATGTTCTTTAAAGTCATATTGAGCTTTATTTTCTTTTAGCTATTGTTATTTTATAAATAATGTGGATTTCATACATTAATTGCCCAAAAATCAGTCATTTTAAAATGCAATAAAATAATATTCGTTACAAATCAAAAGAATAGGAATATTAGTATGAATATCCCGCCCAATTTGCATTAATTTTTTCTTCCTGTTTTTGAATTTGTATAACAATATTTTCTACTTCTCATTTTATTTATTATTAATTTATAATTGTCATAGATAGATAGCAATGCAAATAAAGCTTCTAGTTGTAGTTGGTTTATTCTTTTTAGTCAGTGCAGTTGTTTATGATGAAAATGAAGCTATACCACTTATTGCTAGTAAAGTATAACTGCTATATTCTTATTGGATAATTCTCAATAGGTTGGTCCAATTGATAATCCTTCTGAAACTTATCAATACATGCAGTTACCATTCTGTTCAAGAGAGGTATATATTATATAATACTATTCAATAGGATTCAAAAATAGCTCATTCAAAAATGAGTGAAGTTTTAGTTGGCTCAAGAAGATATTTAACTCCATATGCTATACATTTCAAACAGAACGTAGAAAACGTCGAATTATGCAAAAAACCACTCACAAAGTCAGAAGTCAACACATTTAGTGAAGCAGTTCATGATGAATATTATATCGAATTCTTATTGGATGATTTACCATTTTGGGTATATGTTGGTGATTCAAAAAATGAAGATTTACTTTTCGGACATCGTCAAGAAACTAAACATTATTTATACACTCACATCAACTTTGAATTTGGTTATAATGCCAATCAAATTGTATTTGTCAATGCAACCACTCCTTCTGATAAGAAAATCGATGTTTCTGATGAAGCTGATAAACCAAGACCAGATCCATTTTTAGTCACTTTTACTTATAGTGTTAAATGGACTCCATCTGAAATACCATATAAAGAAAGAATGGATAAATATTTAACAAGTGGATTTTTACCTAAAAGTACTGAAATCCATTGGGTTTTTATCATTAATTCTGCTATATTAGTGATAATATTAGCGTTATATATAATGTATATTCTAGCTAATAATTTAAGAAAAGATTTTGCAGCTGGTGTTTTATTAGATGATGAAAATGGAAGTGGTGGTAATAAAGGTGAAAATACTGAAGAAATCGGATGGAAATTAATCCATGGTGATGTATTCAGAAGTCCCAATCATATCTCTTTATTCTCTGCAATAATAGGAAATGGATTACAAATAATGGTAACTGCAGTAATAATGATTATCGTATGCCAATTTGGAATGTATGGTCCAAATAGAAGAGGTGCTTTAGTGTTTACATTAATCTTAATATACTGTTTAACTACCTTTGTAAATGGATATTGTAGTGCTACTTTATATAAACAATTAGGTGGTATAAATTGGGCTTGGAATATTTTAACAAGTGCATTTTTATTCCCATTTCCAACTATTATTACATTTTTATTTATGAATAGTGTAGCTGATGTTAATAATTCTTCAGCTGCTTTGCCATTTACAACAATCTTAGCGATTGGATGTTTGTTTTTCTTTATTGGTTTACCACTTTGTATAGTTGGTGGAATAATTGGAAAGAATTATTCAAATGTTTATGTTCCTCCTTGTAGAGTAAGAAAAGTTCCACGACAAATCCCTCATTTACCTTGGTATCATCAAGCAATTAGCCATATAATAATCGGTGGAATTCTTCCATTCTCATCTATTTATGTAGAAATGTTTTATATATTTGGAGCAATGTGGGGACATATGTATTATACCTTCTTTGGAATTTTAACAATTGCTTTATTCTTATTGTTATTAGTTACTTCTTTATTAACAATTTCTTTGACTTATTTCTTATTAACTTGTGAAAATCATGAATGGTGGTGGAGAACTATCAGTAGTGGTGGAGCTACAGGATTATTTTTATATTTATATTCAATAATCTATTATAATACTTCAACTCAAATGAATGGATTTTTACAAGCTGTTTTCTTCTTTGGTTATATGGGAATAGTGTCTTATGGAGTATTTTTATTATTAGCGAGTATTGGTTTTTGTAGCAGTTGGGGATTTGTTAGATATATATATAGTTCTTTGAAATTTGATTAAAGAAATGATAATAATAAAGAATGAAGAAGATTTTCTATGATAAAATCTAATAAATATTATTTCATTTTTATTTTCTATTGGGAAGATTTAATCATCAAAAACAAAAAGAAGATTAGAAAAGAATTTTTGAATTATATTTTTATTTTGTTTTTATTAATTTCACTTTTCTAAATAATGAATAGCATTTCAATAATAATTTTAAGTAGTTCCAACAGTGTGTTGACAAGCTTCACCATAATAACCATCAAAACATTTACAATTTCCATCTGAATAATCACAAATACCATTATTACTACAATCTCTCTCAGGATTTGTACTTGGACATTCTTTTAAAGAACAATCAGATCCTCTATATCCACTATCACATAAACATCCAAACATCATCTCACTTCCTTCTATACTTCCAAATATACTTGGATATTCAGTATTTAATAATTTGTCATTTATCTTTATACATCTTCCATGATTATTACAGTTATTTGGACAATTCATTCTTTCGCAAGCTGAACCACTAAATCCATTATAACATTTACATTCTCCACTTGTTCTGTCACATTTTCCAACACCACTACATTCAACATATTCATGAGCACAGAATAAATCTGGATTAGAATTATCACAATCTTTGAATGCAATTCTAACATATTTATTTCCTGAAAGAAGTGAATATGATTTTCCTTTATCATCTACTACAGTAAATCCAATTAGATCACCACTACTATCACCAACAGCTAAATCTCTCTTTTCATTTAATAATCTTGGTGTTGGATCAGGTGTTTTATATTTATAATTCTTATTTATTGATGTAATTATACAATCTTTTGACACTGGTGGTGAAGAACTTGAAGATGTTGAAAAATCGGTACTATCAGCAGATTCTATTGTAATATGATTTCCAACTACCAAATGACTTAATATATTCTTTGCATATTGTCCTTCAGGTTTATTCATAACAAATACACCATAATCTTTCATATCACCTAATAACTGTTTATTACCTTCTCCTTTAATATAAACACTATATTCAGTATTTCCTTTTGGATTTTTACTACCTTCACTAATAACACTAATTTTATTTTCATCTATTTCTGGTATTTTTGCTGTAACTAATATCAATTCACCTTTTTCATTCACTTTTATACTTCTACTCAAATCACTCTCTAATACTGGAATTCCATTTCCATTACCATCAACTATTATATGACAAACATCATTAGGTGAAGGGAAATTTCCATTTGGATTTAATGATATTATTATATCATTATTTTCATTTTGACCATCAACAACACCTTTATATTCAGTAACTACTCCAGATTCTTTATTTGCACAACTAACTGGAATATCATAATCAATTAACATTCTCATTTTGCTTGGCATTAATCCTAATTTATTTCCTAAAACATTACCCATTTCTCTCCATAATAATCGACAAGATCCGATATTCTCTGAACAAATACCTTCTTCTACTTTGGGAGGATTCGTTTCTGAGAAATCATTTCGAGTTGAAGATATTTCAGTTGAATAATCAGCTGGATTATGTACAACACCATCAGGAACTTCAAAATTATAAATCACTATTGTTTTACCTTCTTCATTTATACCTATTACATTTGCTGTTCCATAATATTCTCCACTTACTTTATCATAACATTTGATTATTCCTCCTGTTGCTGGCATTTCTTCAGGAATTGATGCTTCTTCTTTTGATGTTACTTTTGGAGTATTGTCATTCACTTTAATTTCAGTATTTTCATCTGGATTATCAATCTTTATATTATTCTTTATACCAAAATCACTTTTTGATAAATTTACTTCTGTACCATTATGTTTCAATAACATTTGACATTTATCATGATCTTCAGGAACAGAAATACTATCCTCTTTAATTTTGAGTTTATTTGACTCAATTATATAATTATACACTTTATATTTTTTAGTTACTCCATTATAACATACCAAATCAGTCTTAGTTGGTTTTGTAGTTAATGTTGATAAAACACTGTCTAATCCTGTAGTAGTAATTTCGCATGTTGCTTTATCTGCTAATGATCTTACAGGAGCAGGAGTAGTATATGCTTCACAATTTGGTGGTGCATAAATATCAAACAATAATGATAAATCATTGTATTTCTTTTGCACTTCACATCTGTATTTATCAACAGTTGGTATAGCATCTGTTTTTACAAATGCATAATCAATCAAATAGTATGGTGTTGCTGGTGTTGTTTTATCTTTTCCCATTACATAAGCACTTCCTAACACTTTATTTGTTTCTGTATCATAACATTTCAATTCACCAATATTTGTTTCTGATAAATCCTTATATTCAACATTTGATACTTTATACATCTTTCTTCCATTATATAATGGAATAGAATTAGAATCTATTGAAGGAATTGTTCCTTCACCATCCAATGTTCTTCCAAAATCACTTGTTAATGGATTTTCAATTTTGCCTCCATTAAAGTATGTAATTAAATGACATTCTGCTTTTTCTGCAATTGCAACTGATGGAGTAATAGTGAATTTTATATCATTAGTATTCTCAACAGCTGCTGTAATTGCACTATCAACTTTTATAACCTCATTACCACTAACACACCAAATCTTTAAATTTTCATTAGGTATTTGCGATGTTGGAAATTTTAAATTATCTAATAATGGAGCAATTCCTGTCCAAGTTAAAGTACATGCAGTATTATCTGTACATGCAGCATCATTACTTAAATCATAATAATTTGATAAATCATTTAATAAATTGGTATTACTACATTCCATTGATATAATATCACCAACTTTCACTGTTGAAGTTTCAAATCTAACAAAATAATTGGTAATCTTATTATTTACTGTTTTACCCATGAAATATACTTTTTCAGAATTAGCTGCTCCTTTTAATTTACAATCTTGACTTCCTACTCCATAACTATCAGGAAATTCAATATTTGATATTTCATACACTTTTTTACTATCTTTTAATGTCGCTTTCTCTGATACAACCTTAGGATTTTTATAATTTTCTGTTTCTTCATTTTCATTCATATTTGTTCCATCTGATTTTACATGCATATAACATTTATATCCTCCTGCTATATTTACATTATCTTGACCAGAATTCAAATATAATGTCAAATCACCATCAGCCAATAATCTTTCTCTTCTAGAACTTGGATTTGTTGTGGTTAATTTCACATATTCAGTTTTAGCATCTTTAATACACTTAAAACTCATATCATCTGAATTAGTAATTTTAATTCCTTCAATAATTGGTTTCATTCTTTCCCAAGTTAATGTACATTTTCCTGTTGTACAATCAACACCATCAGCAGGCGTTGTAATTGGTGGATATATTGAATAATCAGAATATTTTTTATCAACTACACAATTATATATCTCTGGAGTTGGATTTACAATATCAAATGAAATGTAATTAATTTTTGGATTTGATTTATCAATTCCCCACATTCTACCAACTATATTTTCATTTGAATATTTATTATTACATTTTAAAGTTCCTAATCCACTTGATATTAAATTATCCATATTCAATACTTCATATACACCAAAATCATTTATTTCAGTTTTCTTTGATCTTAACACATATGATTTTGATTTGTAAAGATAAACATCTTCAACTTTTACAATTGGATTGAATTTTAAATCAGAAGCCATATAACATTTTGTATTTTCTAATGGGAATTCAGTACTTCCTGTTGGTAATACGAACTTTAAATCTTTATCACCATTATTATGTTCTTTTGATATAAATTTAAATATTTTCAATTCTATTGATGTAGAATCAAAACAAACAAAATTCATAACAGAGTTTTCAGCTACTAACTCTTTTTTCAATACTTCAATAATACTATAAGAATCAGTTACAGTTAAACCACAACTTGCAGCAGCACATCCACTATCAACAGTAGCAGTAAATAATAATGATAAATCATTATATTTCTCAATTATTGTATAAACATAATCAGATGGATTTGGTAATTCTGCTGTTTTAATGAAGTTATATTTTATATAAACAACATCATTCTCTTTATCTCTTTTATAAACTGTTGCATATCCTACACTCTCTCCTTTTTCTATACATTTTAATATTCCAACACTAAAACTACCATCATTCAATATTATTCCTTTTACTTTGTATATTTTTGGATCAGTTTTTCCATAACCACTAACATCCATTACATAAGCTACATTTAAATCTCTTCCAAAATCACTCAGCTTTAATACAGGAAGTATTGCACCATCAAAACCTGTTAATGAATAACATTTATCACCAACTGTTGGAAATTCATTACCACTTACTGAGAATAAAAGACTATTAGAATCTTTAGTATCTTCTGTAGCTGTATAAGTTTTATATACTTTAATATTATTTCTTTTATCAGAACAAACAAAGGAAGTTAAAGTTTTAATTCCATTAATATAAGTACTTCCAGTATTACCATCTGCTAATGTTACAGTAGTTAATAATTTGTTCATTCCAGTCCATTTAATATCACATTTACCTTTATAACAAACTCCATTTCCATTTCCTTGACCTAATACTTCCACTCCATTAAATAATGACATATCATTATATCTCTCTACCAATATGCATATATTATCATTGTTATTTACTTCATCTAAATCATATAATATATAGAAATTATCACCATTCTTTCCCATTAAATAGCCATTTCCATTCTTTCCATTTCCATTTTGACAATATAATCTTCCTACATATGATTTACTATTATGTATTTCATAATTCACTACTTCATAAACATTCGATTGTTTTTCTCTTGGAGTTACTTTTATTGGAGAATTATCTGATAGTAATATAAATTTCTTTAATTCTTTACCATAATCACTTGACTTTAAATCAGTTGGCAATTCTCCATTAGTATTTACTCTAACAAAATGACAAATATCACCAGCTAATGGAATAGTACCATCAGTAACTTTTGTTAATTCAACATCAGTTGTTTTACCACTTTCAGTTGGAGCAGTATTTCCTGTAATCTTTGCATTCATTTCAATTAGTTTTATTAATCCATCATTTTTATCACATGCTAATGTAACAACTTTATCAGCATCAAATTTATCTTTAACGAAATAACTCATTGATTTCCATTTTAATGTGCATGAAGCTTCTTTACAATCTTCACTTACAGTGATTGGATTTATTAAGGAATAATCATTTAATAATTTTGTCACTTTACAACTATAACTTCCAATTAATGCTTTATTATTTCTTTCATGAACATATATCTTACTATTCTCTTTCTTTATCAATACTAATTCACTTTCACTATTTCCATTATTACATAATAATAAACTACCTACTGTTCCTGTCATATAATTGATATTCTCAGCATAATAAATATTATCTTTCAATAATATGAATTGAATCTTTGTTGTTTCATTTACATACATTTCAACATCCTCTGAACCAACACTTACTACATTCTTCTCTTCAAATGATGTTGTGCCATCATCAATCATGGTAATAGCTGGAGTTTCACCAGTTATAGATGCTAATAACATACATACATCATCTTTATTTGGTACTTTAATTGCTTGTTCAGTTTTTGTAAAGGTAAATACAATATCATTTGCTTTACTATCAACACCAGCTGTAGCTGCCCATGATGGATATTTAATTACATAATTTGTTGAATTTATACATTTAAATGATAATCCACTTCCTGTTGCTACTCCTAAAATTGTTTTCATATTTGGCCATGTGATTGTACAACCATCAACTTTACATTCAGAATTAACTTTGGATGGGTAAATTAAACTAATATCACCATATTCTTCAATTAATTCAAATCGATAATCTTTAACTTCATCAACAACCATCTCAAATTCAAATCTAATGTAATACTTTTCATCACTTCCAACTTTTTGATGATAGATATATACTTTACCTAAATCACTATCATCAAATCTATTGTAACATTCGAATAATCCATACTTATTTTCACCTAAAACAATATCCTGCTTTGTAAATGTTAATTCATAAAATGTTGTTGAATCATCTATTTTTATACCATCACCAACTATTTGTGGAAATAAATTATATACACCATCAACAACAGCAGAATCTGTGACATCAGTAATTACACCTTTATCATTGATGGTTGCTAATAAATAACATTTTGATTTTGCTGTAATTGCAGTTGAAGAAGCTGCTATTTCAAATACAATATCTTTACCTTTCACATTTTTTGTAAATTCAACTGCAGTTCCATCACAATTGATGTGATAACTACCATCAGTTAGTTTTAAGCCAGTCTTTTCAACTATTTCAGCCATTCCAACCCATTTTAAACTACAAGATCCAGCTTGATCTGTACAAGCACCATCAAATGTAAAATCGTAATATAATGATAAATCAGTAAATGGAATTTCTAACTTACACATTACACTGTCCATTGGAATTTCATTATTGTCAAACATTTTACTAACATAATATTCACCACTCTCAGTATTTCGACCATATAATTTCAAACTTCCAATATTACTGTTAAACTCATCGTAACATTTGAATATACCTATATTATTATCAACAGATTCGATTTTCGAATCTCTTCCTACTAAATAGATTCCTGTAACTACTTCTGCTTCTAAATTTCGAACAGAAGTGGAGTTACCACCTTCTACTGAAAGTTCTCGAGCTGTACCGGAATCACCTACATGAGGATTCACTGAGGTGGGTTGACCAAGAGTTTCAAAACTAAAACCAGAAGGACAAGAACCTAGAAAATATATTCACTTCTATTTATACGTTCACTACAATCAGCTCCTACATACATCAAGCCACTCTCGCCAACTCCTGTTGCTTCGGAACATTTACAAACTCCACCTTCACAAACACCATGGTTGTTACAGTTGTTAGGACATGCGCTTAAGCATATCACTGTTACCACCGTTAATGATAATAATACCTTTAACCTTCTCATTCAAACAAAATAAATCTTTTCAGCAAGCCTGAATGTTTGAGAATCTATTTTGCACAACGTATTTATAATTCAAAATTTTGAAAATAAGAATGAGAATATTTATATTAACTATTTATATTAAACATCTACTTCTTATTACTATTATATAAATTCATTAATAAATCCACTTTATCTTCAGTACTAGTCAATCTTTCATTAAACAACTCTAAGGCAGAAGTAATAGCCATCATTTGACTGCTTATACTCTCTAAACTCTTATTGATTCTATCAATAATTAATGGCTCATTCATTCCAACTGATATTTCACTATTTACATTATTTCTATTATAATTGTTGCTATTCGTTGTATTATTTGCAGTATGTGCTGCTTTTGATGATGTTAATGGGGTAGGTACTGGAACTGGAGGAATATTAAACTGATTATTAGTATAAGTATTAGAAGATGATGGAATTGTGGTTGCATTAGTCGTAGATAGTGGAGGTGGTGGAATATAATTGGTTGAATAATCTATACTATCATTACAATGATTATTATCAATTATTGGTGAAACAATATCACTATTATTCTTATCAAAGTTACTTTTCCATACCATTATAATATTATCATCACTGCCAGTACCAAAATAATCACCACTTCTATTGAATTTACAACATTTCACTCCTTCACTGTGTCCTCGTAGAGTATATAGTAAATGACCTTCTCGAATATCCCATATCTTGACGGTTAAATCATCTGAACTAGAAATTAAATAATTTCCACTAGGATGAAAATCTATTTTGTTAATACTGCCATCATGAGCTGACTATAATATATAAAAAATAATATTATTTATATAAATATACATAATGTTGAATTAATTCATTGGATCTTATATCAAACAACAATATATTCCTGTCATTACCACAACTACATATACAAGTGCCATCTGGATGAAATTTCACATTATTCACACATCCACTATGTTCATAAAATGTATGTAAACATTCTTTCTTTTCTATATCCCATAGTTTCACAGTTTTATCATCACTGCCACTTCCACAGATTCTGGCATCAGGACTAAATTCACATGTTTTAACCCAATTCATATGACCTTGAAAACTGCTTAAAAACTTCTTTTGAGGAACATACCAAATTTTCACACATTTATCATCTCCACTGGATATTAAATAATCACCAGTTTTATCAAACATTAAGCTTCGTACTGGTCCACTATGAGCTTTGAAGGAAACACTTCTTCCTTGAACAGAAGTTTCCCACAGTCTTATTGTGTTATCACTAGAACCACTTGCAATCATTGTTCCATTATCATTGTAACAAACATCATTTACAGGGCCTTTATGACCTACAAAACGATATGCTCTTAATTGTGGTTTGAAGTTCCATACCATCAAGCAGTTGTCTGCTGATGAGGATACAAGTTGTTTCATATTTGGATTAAAAGAAAGCGCAGTGACAGAATCCTATCAAAATAAAAACATTGGAGTTTATACTTTATGACCTCTGAATGTTCTCTCTAATGAAGGATCATCAGGAGCAACTAATTTTTGAGGAGAAAAACTTTTGTGAACACGAGATTTTGAGCTTCTCATTATAAATTTAAATTTTAACGAAAATAGAATAACCAATTTTAGAATTTTTCATACACCATTAAATATGAAAAACATTAACAAGAGTATGCGTATATCTCTATAACATACTAAACAACGCAAGCATAGATGTATTTGTTTAAAATATACATTAGGAGTGGAAATTACATCATTTTTACCAAATCCAAAAAACAACACATATTGAAAATTAAATAGAATATAAACTGATATTATTATCGATTTTTAAAAGCATAAATATAAACAATATACGCAATACATAATATTTCACACTACTCATCTATATATATCACTTTGGTGTAACACCATCGTTTCCTATGTTATTGTTATTCTGGTCATGTTTATCTTTGTTCTTAGAAGAACCAAGTACTGACTCAATATAAGCTTGATATGACTTATATTGATCAGAATCTAGGAATTTATCTAATAATTCATTTTCCATATATTTTTCTATCTCTTTTTGAGCTGCTAAGAATAGTGCAGGATGTGGTTTTGTATAATTGTCACTTATCTTCTCCATTACTTCAATATCTAAGGGTATATGTAATTTACTATCAACCATAATGTATTTATTATAAATTTTATTTGCTTTAACTTTCAAAAATCCTAAGTCTGGAATCAATTTATATTCTTCTACTTCCATCCAGAAGAATAATACATTCGTTCTATTTTCTTGGTTACAAAACATTCTGAAGTAATTACTCAACCATCTATCATATAATATATCTTGAATATGATGAACTTGAACCATTTTGGGTAATTCCATCTTTTGACCACTGTCTTTTCTTTTTAACTTCTTTTGTTTTCTATCAAAATTAATTGTTTTGATCATTTCTGTACAGAAATCACTAGAAAGGAATGGCTGGAACATTGAATCTTTTAATAATCCATAAACTTCATCATATGGACATTGAAACATTCGTGGATTTGGTTCTTTTTGATTTAAATAGCTTTCTACATTCTCCAAGGCTTTCTTTGATACTGTCACTTGTTGTCGAGCTGTTTTTGATAAATATTTTTGATATATTTTCTTCCCACGAATTGTTAATAATTGTGACTTTGGAATTCTCATAAACTCTTCAACATCCATAAGGAAATAAAGAGAAGCATCATAAAATTGAGCTGTTAAATATCTTTCAAAATATTTACAGTATTGATTATTGTGTAACATTTCATCAAAACTTATTGGACATTCTATTTTTGCACCTGTTAAATATGTATCTTCAATATCTCCAGCATTTTCTAAATATTTTAAATATAATGGATTTTGTAAAAATGGAAAGTATTCTTCATTTTCTATTACTTGAATTACTTCATTAATTAAATTATCAAACAAAGTTGGCTTGCATTCTGAAGCTAATCCAATCTTAGATCTCACTGCTGCTTTTGCAGAATCATCTACATTGATCTCTTGTTTTGAACCTCTTTGTATGTATTTAATAAATATTTTTCTTGCTCTTCCCATAATATAGTCTTTTCTTGTCATTGGGATTGCTTTATACTCCTGAACTTCTTTATAAAAACGAATTAAATTCAAACTTATGGGATTTGTTACAGCATTTTCAAACATTTGACATAAAGTTTGATTCAATAATATTTCTGTTATTGTATGGACGGGTTTAGTAGAAACTGTTGTTAATAGTGTAAAATCATCTCTAGACGCCTTGTGAGTAATTTCATTCTCAGCTTCATTTTCATATTCCTCATACTCCTCTGATTCTAGAAAATAATCTAAATAATTATCTGTTAAATGAGTTAACGACATATCACTAGCTAAATTAAACACATCGTATGGATATTGACCTTCTCCATCCCAATGGCTCAATCGATCAATTACTGATTTTGCTATTTCCTGATCTTCTACTACTTGTTGTAATGCTCCTTTACGAATATATTTATCGTAAATCTTAGAGGCTTGGGTTAAGAAGAATTCTCGACTTAATGCTTTTTCTTTGGCTTTCATTTCTGCATCTTCGTTTTCATTGGTTGCTTTTTCTATTTAATAAGATTATAATGACGTTATATATTATATTTATTTATACCTTCTCTCATAGTATTGAACATATTGTAAAATTCATTCACATCTTGATAGAAATGGAGATGTTGTAATGGACATTGGTGGCTTCTTAAGAATTTGGTGAAGTAGAAACACTTTTTATTACTATTCAATATCTTCTCCATCATTGCTCTAAATAATTACATTAAAAAAAGCATTTTGATAGTTATTATACTTTCTTCTACCTGCTTCGATTTTTTGTGCTGTTGTGAGATAATCGTCCATGTGCTGGAAGGCGTCTTTCTTCTCGATTTCTAATTTTACTTCCCAATCTAACTTTGTTTTGAATCCATCATATGCTTCAGCTTCTAAAGCATCAAAGCATTGATGCTGGAAGTAATTGAATATTGTAGCTTCTGGAATTTCCTCACCATCTAAATTATCTTTCAGTTCTTCCTTTTCTAACTGTTCAGAGGGTATCTATGACTATTAAAGATTTTTTATAATACAGGATTAGTAGCAAATTGTGAAAAATAGTGATTATATATATCAATCGCTTTCTTAGCTCTAAATTCTGACTTTGGTAGTTGTGAATAATCTAGTAGACATAAAATTGCCAAAATAAATACCTTCACAATCAATCCAAAACAACAAGCTATTCAATAAAATGTTTTGATCATCTTTCTTTTCTTTTTTCGCTTCATGTATTTCTTCTAGGTATTTTCGAAATTTATTACATATTTGAGTGTTCTAATAATATAATTTCTGTGAAATATACTTTCAAAACTCCTATAAGTCCCTGTGTTATATCCATTCTTAGTACTGTTGTCTGACGCTTTACCATAGCTTTCTGTACTTCTTGTGTATCATTTTCTGAATCACTATCCACCTCTTTCAATGCGTTTTTTAGATTTAGATCAGGTTCTATTATTTCTTCCTCCTGATCGTCAGAATCGATGAATTTATGTTTGGTTTTATTGATTTTAGCTTGATGTCTCTTCTTGGGAGCAGGTAAAGCGTTAACTATATAAATTAGCCAATGAGTAGTAAATACATTTATCTGGACATATGGTTGCTCGTTTGGTCTTCGTTTTTTGTTTCTGAACACTCGGTTTATTACCCATTCGTTCAAAAAATCAAAAAAATAATATTTTGTAACGAATTAAATAAAATCTGAATTATTTTTATATTTTTTTTCTAGCTTCCACACATAGTATATTGGATTAATTATTGGTGTATATTTTTTATTTAGTTATATTTTAGTAATAGCAGCAATATTGGATGGGTTGTAAAGGAAGTAAACCAATTAAGGAGGTAGAAGAGCCAAAGAAAGAAATAAAACAAAATGAAACACCTAAAGATGCAGTAAACAATGAACATAAGCAAATTGTTGTCAAAGAAAGCCTCAATGAGGTAAAGAGGGAGATAAGCATGTCACCAACTCCCATCAATAATAATATGGCATCACACATTGATAAAAAAACACGAACAAATGATTCCATCAAAATAGAAGTATATCCAAGACAAGATGTTAGAAAGACAAATATTAGGAGATTATCTCATTTTGCGTATAAATTGTAGTGATTTTATTATTTCAATAGCAATATACAGGAAGAGGATGAGGAGAAAATATGTGAAAAATCTCAAGAAGTAGAAAAGTTGATAGAAGATGCTATTCAAAAGAGTTCGGTATATTTATGAATTATTGAGTATAGGTTCTATCTGAATTTGGAGAAAATCAGAGACAAGCATTAATATCGAAAATGTATTTAAAAATGTTTGAAGAAGGTGATGTTATTTTAAAGGAAAATGATATATTTATGGGATTTGTAGTTATAGAATCGGGACAAGTAGAAATTAAAACAGGCAATGAAGTAAAAGAAATCACAAAAGGAGATTCTTACGGTGATAGTATATTTTTTCATTTTTATTAATAGTTTATTTATTAAATCCTCGTCCTTCTAAAATAACAGTCACAGCTAAATCGGATGTTAGATTATGGACAATAACAGGAAAAGACTTCCAGTTAGAAAATATCAAAAATGAATCTGATGAAGTTGATCATTATATGACATTATTGAGAGATGTTCCGCTTTTATCTAATTTAACAACAGAACAACTTTATAGTATGATATCCATGATAGAAACAAGTGAATTTAAAAATGGTCAATATATTATACATAAAGGTGAAAGAGGAACTCAATTCTATATAATAAAATCAGGTACAGCTATATGTTATGGAGCAGATGCTGATTCTAAAGGTGGAAAGAATAGTATATCAAATGCAGTGGAAGTATATAAATTAACAAAAATTATATAATTTATAGCTTGATCCACCTCCTCCAAATGGTTGTGTTGAGATTCGTAGACTTCATGAGAATGATTATTTCGGTGAAATTGCTTTATTACACGATATACCTAGAACAATAGATGTAATGAGTTATGGTAAAACAGAATGTTGGGTATTGAAAAGAGAAGCATTTGATCAAATATTAGGTTCTTTAGAGAATATATTAAACGTATAAACACTGTATATATGTATATAGAAAAACATGAAGAGAAGATTTATAGATTCTTCTCCAGTGTTAAGTCCACTTAAGCCTGAAGAAAGAGATCAAATATTAGAATCTGTAGAAATAGAGACATTTGAAGATGGTTCATATATTGTGAAACAAGGAGATCATGGTGATAAATTCTATATAATTCAAGAAGGTAAAGTCGTCTGTACAAAAGATGATAATGGTGAAACAAAAGAATTGAGACATATGTCTGTAAATGATCATTTTGGTGAAAGAGCTTTAATTAAGGATGATGTTAGAAGCGCAAATATTATAGCTCAAGGAAAAGTAACAGTGTTATCAATCTCCCGTGATGCTTTTATAAAGCATTTAGGACCTTGGGAAGAATTATTGGAAAGAAAGAGAATGGAAGACTTTATTAATTCATTGAATTTCTTTGGTGAAATAAAACTATCTCCACTTAATCAAGAATTGTTAATTGAGCATAGTAAGGTTGTAGATTATCAGCCAAATGAAGTTATATTAAACACAGGAAGCTCTCCAGGTATATATTACATAATAATATATTATTCTATTAGAGCACTTTTATATAATTGAAACTGGTTCTGTTAATTGTATAGAGAAAGAGAAAGTGGTATCTACACTAGAAAAGGGTGGCTATTTCGGTGAAGAAGCCATCCTTTCTGGTGAGTTACAAAGAAAGAAATATGTAGCAAAATCAACTGTTAGAATACTATTGTTAGATGCTGGTAATTTTGCCAATATTATTCAACCATTATTATATAAATTAGAAGATTTAGAAACAACTGGTATTTTAGGTCTTGGTGGATTTGCTGTTGTTAAAAAAGTCCATCCTGTAAATAAAACTACACAATTTGCATTGAAAATGGTAAGTAAAACAAAACTATTAACACCAAGTAGTCAACAGAATATCATACAGGAAAGGAATTTAATGTCACAAATGAATCATCCTTTCTTAGTTAAAATGATTACTACTTTTCAAGATGATAAATCAATTTACATATTACAAGAATTTGTAGAAGGTGGAGATTTAAGAACCTTAATGTTATACAGACAAAATGGTAGATTAGTTGAAAAAGAAGCAAGATTTTTTTCAGCTGTAGTTTTGTTAGGCTTAGAACATTTACATAGTAAGAAGATAGTATATAGAGATTTAAAACCAGAAAATGTATTGCTATGTGCTTCTGGTTATGTAAAGATAACAGACTTTGGAAATGCCAAACAAATACAAGAAAGAACATATAGTTTATGTGGAACACCTGATTATATGTCACCTGAAGTGTGGTTGAATAAAGGACATGGTTTACCTTGTGATATTTGGGCTTATGGTGTATTAGTTTATGAATTATTAAATGGTCAAACTCCATTTGAATTAACTGAAGAAGGTGGACAAAGTGAACAGATATCTCGAATATTAAAAGGACAAGTAACATACCCATCACATTTTTCGCCAGAAGTAACAGATTATATAAGAGCAATATTGAAGGTAAAACCTAGACAAAGACTTGGATGTATGAAGGAAGGAATAGCTGGAATGAAAGAACATATGTGGTTTTCTGGAATTAATTTTAATGATTTAGTATCACACAAAGTAAAACCTCCTTATGTATGTTATATACTTTTATAATATAAATAGATTCCATCTCCAGCTTATTTAGAAAAGTGTTGTGAAGCTTTCAATTCTTTAAGTGAACAAGAAATTGAAGCTGCAACAGTAGATGGTCAATTAAAAGACAAAATATGGATTGAAGGATTCTAATAGAGTATCTAATAAATATCACTATATTAATTTTTCTATATTTCTTTGATTGAATTTTTTCAGCCTGCCTTTGGGCTAATTACCTATAAAATATTGTGACGATAATAAAGGCAGGCTGTTTCAGGATTTATATTGAATAATGAATGATAAAATAATTAAAAATGTTTTAGAAATATTTCCGTTACAAAAGTTTGATTAGTCAAGTCACAATTTTTTAAACATTTATTCAATCCATATCATATTCTTATCATCAGAAGCAATTGTTAATAATGAAGCGCAATTATGTTGTCAAAGATAGTTAATATATCTAGCAAAATTTTAATCCATCTATACAATAATATAGCCTACCAAATAGATAAAAAAACAAGAATGACAGCATTTTAGAAAATGATGATATAATTTTACATTAATAGAAGAAAAATTAAATGGGTTGTAATTACAGCAAATGATGAATTTCATATCCAATTTTTCGCTTGATGCATTTCTTCTATTTGAAAAAATTGTAACGAATTAAATAAAATCTATTTCTCTTTTCTAGCAAGAAAATATATCAACATTTTAGAAATATCCAAGAAGAAGATGAAGAGAAGACAAGCATAATAATTATTATAGAATGAAGGGTGGATATTTTGGTGACGAAGCAATTTTATTCAGGTGAAGATTTTCAGCATAATTATATACATTTTTTAATTGTAGATTTTTAAAGTGTTGAAAATGTTTTATAAACTGTAAATTTCATTTCATAAGTAATTATTTGTTGTTGTGAGCCGTTTGTCATAGTTGGCCGTTTGTCTACCAGACGCTTTTAAAACAAACTAAATGTATATTCTTACTTGTCTTGATGAAAAATTGTTACTTTTATACTTACTTTGTTATATGACCTACATCTGCAGTATACTTTTTTGTTAATATAAATAGTTTGAATATTTGCGCCGTTTGTTTTCTAGAAATTTTTGAAGCAAATTAAATGCATATTTAGCTAATACAGACTAAAATACATTAGCTGAAATGATTAGAACAACTTAATGTTGATCATGTGACATTGAAAATGAAAAAAGAAAATATAGAATCAAGCCTCACTCAAGCCTATTTTTACATTTCTTTTTTTATATAGAAAGATTTAATAATTATTATATTCTAATCATTTCAGCTAATGTATTTTAGTCTATATTAGCTAAATATGCATTTAGTTTGCTTCAAAAATTTCTAGAAAACAAACGGCGCAAATATTCAAACTATTTATATTAACAAAAAAGTATAGTGCAGATGTAGGTCATATAACAAAGTAAGTATAAAAGTAACAATTTTTCATCAAGACAAGCAAGAATATACATTTAGTTTGTTTTAAAAGTGTGTGGTAGACAAACGGCCAACTATGACAAACGGCGCACAACATTTGTTTCTAATTATTTGAGTAGTGTTGTGCGCCGTTGAGCCGCTCTAACATGCAATTACTTTTAAAACAAACTAATACCATTTTTATCTTAGTTATAAAGAGTTATTTACAAATATATAGTTAGTTTGTCATATGCCCTACATCTGTGATACACTTTTTTATATTATCAATATTAAACTAATTTTATTATTTTTTCTATTTTAAAGTTTCAGTCACTACTACAGTCTAAAATACATTATTTGATATGAATAGAATTCACTATTTTTAATGTTAAGGTAGTGAAAAAAGAAAAAAGAAAAGATGAGTTCAAGCCTCACTCAAGCCAGCTTTTTAATTTCTTTTTTAAATAAGTTGTTATTAAAATTATTGTAATTTATTCATATCAAATAATGTATTTTAGACTGTAGTAGTGACTGAAACTTAAAAAAGAAAAAATAATAAAATTAGTTTAATATTGATAATATAAAAAAGTGTATCACAGATGTAGGGCATATGACAAACTAACTATATATTTGTAAATAACTCTTTATAACTAAGATAAAAATGGTATTAGTTTGTTTTAAAAGTAATTGCATGTTAGAGCGGCTCAACGGCGCACAACAAGTAGCATAAAAAGATGAAATTTGATAGAATAGTAAATTTAAATAATATTATTGTATAAGAACTAGTTATGTAGTATAACTACTAGATATTATTTAATAAAAGAAACATAAATTCATATACTGGATAATAATATAATACTCAATGTTAAATGATATATCATTTAACACTGTCCTTAATATAATATAGTTTGTAAATGAATGTTTAAACAAACACCATTCCATCTAACTCACTTGTGAGTTAGATGAAATGGTGTTTGTTTAGGCTGTTTATACAATAAGCATATTCAATATATACCATTATTATATTTTTAAATTTCTAATTAATTCAATTATAAAACAAGGAACTACACCTAATAAATCTATAATGTTATTTGAAAGTTTTTATTATGATTATTTATATCTAAAACAAACACACACAACAATATCAAAAATTAATAAATCTAAATAGTAGATTTAGTAGGAGCATCAGTTTTCTCCGAAGAATCAGAGCTAGAACTAGTTGGAGGAATACTTCCTCTCAATTTATCACCTAAATTACCCATATTGAACAAAGAACCTCGCTCATTATTAACATACTTTGGTGCTGGACATTCAAAAGCTTCCAATGTCTTATAATCACTAGTATCACTACTACTATCATCTTTATTAACATCAGCACTTTTAGTTATTCCTTTCTTACATTTTGTCTTAATCTTAATCTTATTTCCACTTTCTTCATAATAATAATCTCCTCTCATATGGCTATTGAATTCTCTCATCGTCATTTTGTGACATACATCCATTATATTGACAGTTTCTCCAACTGATATCATTACACTATGACAGTATTGTTCTAACATTGACTTTAATTTAGTAACACCCTTGTCGTTTAAAGCTTTGGCATGCATTAATACCATATGTAAACTAATCTCCATATGTTCTAAATATTGAAATAAAATAAAAAAAGATACTATCTTCATTTTCTCTTCTATATCTTAATAAATAAGTACTATTCAAAGCTAAGATTGATTCACCAGTACAACTGTTATCTTCATAGTAATTGTAATTGATTAATAATCTACTTCTGTTGTATATTTTATCAGTTTTTACACCATCTAATTAATTATAAAAAATATTGAAATTATAATATCATATATACTGACACATTCAGTTGATTTACCACATAATGGTTTAACATCTTTTGGAATACGATACATATCCAATAAATCATCTAAATCGCTGGATGAATAATGTCTGTATGGTTTAAATGCTCTATCTAAGATACTATGTCTTCTTAATCCATTTCTATTGAAGAAACTACCATATCTACCTCCACCTCCCATTCCATTGCCTCCTCCCATACCGTTGCTTCCACCCATACCGTTTCCATTTCCTAAACCCATTCCATTACCACCTCCCATTCCGTTACCACCACCCATACCGTTTCCACGACCATTTCCATTACCACCACCCATGCCATTACCACCACCCATGCCATTTCCACCTCCCATACCACCTCCACCATCGTTCTGACCTACATACTATAGAGAAACTAAAAATACACAAGACTAACGTGAAAAATAGGGCTAAAACAGTTGAAGAAACCTTCATTTTCAAAAAAAATGTTGAAAGAAGTTTATAGAATTAGGTTAACCAAAAAAACGCACCGAAAATTGTCAAAATCTAATTTTCAGTTATACTCTAACAAATCAAACATATAACACAAATTAAATATAAAATTTACATATTTTTAAATAAAACTAATTATAACTAATATATAAATGAATTTCATTGTATTGAGTTTATATACTCTTCCATATACTTCTTTTCAAGTTCAACCTCCTTTTCAATAGCATAATAATGTTTATAAGCACCATTCTCACTTATCTTTTCTCTAATTTTATTCAATTTCTCTCTTACCTCTTTTCTCTCCTTCTTGGACTGTTCTAAACTATTTTTTCTTTCTTTAGCAAATTTAGTCATTTCTTTATTGATCAATTCATTACCATAACTACTCTTCATATAATTAATCATCTTCTTCTCATTATAACATAATAACCCTATCATTTCCCCAGACATTTCTTCTTTCTTTTCTTTACTATATAAATCAATTATTTTCTTCTTCGTTTCTAAATCAATTCCATTTTTTATAATTATTTTTTTATTCGTTTTTGTTTCACTATTTAATAGTTTTTTCCTTTCATTCATTCTTCGTTTTACTTCTAATTTCTTTGTTATTCTTTTACATAACCAACTTCTTACAAATCCTTGGATAGTTAATATTGCATCTAATTTTATTTCCATTATTTTTGCATTTGCTAATTTCAACATTTTTGTACATCTTCTACCTAAAAAACCACGATATATTTTCTGTATTTGATTTGCATAATTACATTCTAACGCATGTACACGTTTATAAATCATTTCAATATTCTCTTCTACCACTCTTAAAGGTGGGAAATTACCTGTTTTCTCAACGAATAGTTTATAATCTCTGTATATTAAATTCAAATCCTCTTTATTATCATACCAAAACACATGAAATTCATTTGAACTAGATATAGCATCTTCTAATACAATTGGACTTGTATTTCTTATTCTCTTTAAATATTTGAATGTATTTACTCTTCTTTTAGCTAATATTTGTCTATAAAAACATTCTAATGTTAATGCACTTTTAATTTGTAAATTTTTGATTTTATCTCGTTCCTCTTGGATTGATCGTAATCTTTTACGTGTAATATATCCTCTGAATAGTTTCTGCATCAATGTACATGCATAATTCTGACGTTCTAATCTCTTTTTCATTTCATTTATGGATTGTTCAATTTCTTTGGAATAATCATTCATTCCTACTCGTAATCCTGCTACACTTCCACAGTAACTACATGGCAGTAAAAATTCTGGTTCTTTTAGATGATTTATGGCTTTTCTGTATTTGAGCATGTGTTCTATTGTTTTTCCATCTAGATACATAACTGTATTACACAATGAGCCTAAAATTAATTAATTCAATTATTAAAATACATGTTACATAAGGACTTACATAATTTCTACCAGCTGTTTCTAAGATCAATCTGTCAGGATGTTCATAACTGAAGGGAGATATATTAATTTTCTTTTTCCTCAAGATATCTTCTTCATCTTCGTTGTTATCCATAGTTTTTTGAAAAAACGACAAATTACATGTAATTTACTTACATGAAGTCAGTCCATTTTTCTAGAAAAGAAATTTGCATTTTTGAATCTTTCCTTTCTGAAATAGACAAAGGTAAGAATATAAACTTTTTATCATATTGAAAGATAATGCATTTCTCATTATTTGCCTTGCAATATTCTATTTATAAATAGATGAAACTTAGAAGACTTTTTCTTATATGTTTTTTCGCTGCTTTGCTAGTAACCGTCAGAAGTGAGGATAATGAAGATGATGGAGATGATACTGAAGTAAACGACGAAGAGGAAGGTGATAATAATGAAGAAGAAGAACCAAACAATGATTCTTCAGATAACAGTGCTCCTGATGTAGATGAAGATGAGGAGTTCAAATATCCGGAAGGAAAGGTATCTATATTTTTGAAATATATCCTGATTAACAATTTTATAGGAGCCGAATTATGCACCAGTCGTTCCAGCCCACGATGTACTATTCGTAGAGACCTTCCAAACTGAACCATTCACCAGTGAAAGATGGGTTAAATCTCATGTCTCTCGTTACTTAGATCAAGACTGGAGATGGGGTTATGGTAAAGTAGCACCAGCTATTCCAGGTGATAAAGGTATATTTTATGGCTCAGCCAACAAGCATTATGCTGCTGGTTCATTTTTCCCACAACCCATAAATAATACAGATAAGACACTTGTAATACAGTACGAAGCTCGTTTAATGGACGGTTTAGATTGTGGTGGTGGTTATGTCAAAATTTTATCAACCAATTTAACTGATTTAAGAAAATTTGGTTCTAATTCCCCTTATATCATCATGTTTGGACCAGATAAATGTCAACCAGACAAGGATAAGATCCATTTAATCATCAGATACAAGAATAAACTCTCTGGAAAATATCAAGAAAAGCATTTAGATGAACCTCCAAAAGTCCCAGGTGATAATAAGACTCACTTATATACCTTAGTAATTAGAAAAGATAATACATATAGTATTGCTATAGATGATGAACCAGTGAAAGATGGTAGTTTATTTACAGATTTTACACCTCCATTCCAACCACCCAAGTATGTAGATGATCCAAATGATACTAAACCCGATGAATGGGATGATAGAGAAGAAATTCCTGATCCAAATGACAAGAAACCAGATGATTGGGATGAAAATGCGCCAGAAATGATTCCTGATCCAGATGCAGTCAAACCTGATGACTGGCTTGAGGATGAGCCAGAATATATTAAAGATGAAAGTGCCACAAGACCAGATGATTGGGATGAAGAAGCTGATGGTAAATGGGAACAACCAGAAGTATATATATATTATATTATATTATATTATATATTTAAATGATGTATAATTATTATTATTAACTTCATTATGAGGGTTTCTTTTGTCTATGGTACTTCAAACCCACCATGGAGCAGGATTCCTTCTGTAATACGATGATATTAAATAATAATAAGTCTGATAAATATATATTATTATATATATATATATATATATACTTTATATATAGATTCCAAACCCACGATGTGAAGATGTAAGTGGATGTGGACCTTGGAAGCCAAATGAGATTGAGAATCCCGATTATAAAGGCAAATGGGAAGCAACAATGATTAAAAACCCACATTACCAAGGCAAATGGAAGCCAAGACAAATCCCCAATGAATTTTACTATGAAGAGAAAGAGCCTTATAAATTTCCATTACTAGGCGGAATTGGTATAGAAATCTGGACAACTTCAAAGAATATTTTATTCGATAACATCATTATCACTAGTAGTGAGAATGTAGCTCGTGAATTTGGTGATAATACTTATCAAAGAAAAGTAGATAAAGAATATGTTTCTGAGTTAGAACAATTTGTGAATAAAAGAAGAAGTGAAAGACCAAAGAACTTGAAAGGAGCACAATTACATTTAGAAAACTTCTTAGATTTTGCTATTGTCCATCCATTTGTAGCAACTATTGTCCCTACCATTATCTTTGGATTTGTTGAATTCTTAATTGAGAATTTCTTATGTCCATGTTGGTGTAAGAGTAAAGATGATGATGATGATGATGACACTTCAGATGAAGAGGAGGATAACAAACAAAAGAAAGATTAGATTATTTTGTTGTATGACTGAAAATAATTATTTTTTTGCTTTAGAATTTACTATTATTATTGTTAGAATATTCTTTGTGTAAAATATATATTGACAATTTAAATAAAATTAGATTGTAAACAGAGGTTGTGAGTTTTTGTTGAAACACACAAAAAACTATTGTTTATTCATTTTTTTAAACCTTTAGAAAAGTTATTTAAATGGCAGATACCTTCTTGGCTAAAGTAGTTCACATGTTAGGCTCTGATAATGAAGAACTAATCCACTGGAACAACTCAGGTGACACTATTGTGATTGTTGATTCAAATCGTTTTGCTCGGGAGTTGTTACCGAAATATTTCAAGACAAAGAAATTCAATAGCTTTGTTAGACAATTAAATTTCTATGGTTTTAGAAAAGTACCAACATCCAAAACTACAAAGGGTTGTGAATTCGCTCATAGATTATTCAAGAGGGGTTGTGAAGAGAAGATCATGACCATCAAAAGAAAAACCATTCATGAGATGGATACAGATCAATTTGAGTATATGTTTGAAGATCAACAGAAAGAAGAAGAAGACTACAAACAACCAGCTCCAAAAGTCTATCTAGATGATAAAGACAAACAAATTGAGTTGTTAAAAGAAAGATGTAGCAAATTAGAGAAAGAAAATGAAGAATTGAAAAGAATTGCAAGTTCCTATTGTAATTATGAGTGTGAAAGTGATCCAAATCGTGATTATTACAGCAATTATTCAGCTTATGGAGTAGAAGAAAGTAATTTCCTTGATAAATACTATGGTGACTTCAAATTTGAAGATGAATTTGATCCAAATTCATTTTAATCGGAAATATCAATGTTGATAGATAGATCGTTTTTTCCTCTATATATTTATTTTGTGATTATTTCAATGTAATATTGAAATCCTTAAATTTATAAGTTTTGTAGTCATAGATTAATTTTACTTGTTGTTCATGATATAATGTGTTTTGGTTGGACTTTCTAATAATATAAATCGCATTGAACCTTTACAACAAAATAAAACATATCAGCATCACCTTTGAGAGTGATATTTAAACCACAAAATAAAAAATAAAGTATCATATAGTAAGTATAAATCAACTACCCCAACAACCCTTATCTTTAAAAGAAAATGGAATTAAGAGTTGTGAAATATGTAAATAAACTTGGCTCGTCCACATTCTCGAAATTTCTGTCCCACGTATTTAAAATTGTTTTTTTGATATATTATTGTTAACTATCATGGCAGATACATTCTTAAAAAAGATTGTTCAGATGTTGACTCCAGAAAATGAGGAACTTATTCGATGGAACTGTAATGGTGATGCAATTGTGATTTGTGATGTGAATCGTTTTTCACGAGATTTATTACCAAAGTACTTCAAAACAAAGAAGTTCAACAGCTTTGTAAGACAACTCAACTTTTATGGGTTTAAGAAAGTACCAATCTCAAAATCAACGAAAGGTTGTGAATTTTCACACAAATTATTTAGGAGAGGATATGAAGATCGAGTTATGAATATAAAAAGAAAGATTATTCACGAAATGGACTTAGAACAGTTTGATAATTCAATCAACGAGTTACTTCCGGAAGAGCCACAGGAACAGCAAGAGCAATTAGATGAAAAAGACTTAATAATTAAACAATTGACAGAAAAATGCAAGAAACTCGAGAAAGAAAATGAAGAATTGAGAAGATTAGCTCTTTCTTGTGTAAACCATGAATGTGAAGATATGGATATAAGCAGTAATAGTAGTAGTATGTATAGTATTCAAGATTCATCATTTTTAAATGATACATATGGTGAACTTGGTGAATTTGATCAAAATCTTCTTTGATCATTAAATTATTATTATTATTAGTTTTTGTAGATGTAGTTACATGAATAATTTTCCTATTATTATGTTTTTTATATAATAAAAATATGTATATTATCTTAATTTTTAAACATTTTTGTTTATTGGGGATTTATTATAAAATTTTGTTAATTAATGATTGTAAAAGATTAAGTGGTAATCCAAATACACTATCTCTAGTACCTTTAACTATCTCACAATAGTTTTTATAAACTGGATCTTCTATTGATAAAGCACCACAGCATTTCATTACTATACCATTTTCAACTATTTTATTAATATCTTCATCTGGTATTTCTGATATTTTTATATCACAAATATCAATTCCACATGCATTTTTGTTATTTGAAGTGTTAATCACATTTATACCTGATACTGTTTGTAATATACTATTTGCATATGATTTTATAAAATTAAATGCTTCAATTTTATCAATTGGCTTTTCTCTTATTCTGTTTTGAAAAGAAATAACTTGATCACCTGTAATAATGATGGTATTTTCTAAATTCTGTTTTTTAATTTCTTCTCCTTTTGCACTACATATCAATTGTACTAATTCTTCTGGATTATCATTTCTTATAGCTTTCTCATCAATATCTGGACTGATTATTTTGTATTTCAACCCTGTACTTTTCATTACATCCTGTCTAAATTGAGATGAAGAACCTAATACAATATTATAACTACTGGGTATTGAAATAGGCATTTTTGAATATTTTATAAAAATTTATTCGTTTCTTACAGATTTTAAATTTCTTTTTTTGCTAATATTGATTTATAATGAGTAAATTAAACATAGAAAAATACAAAAGACGTCTACTTCAGTCATTAGAAACTCTTCCAGAATATTATGAAGAGGAAGATGTTAATCATATCACAATAGTAAGACTAGAGTGAATATTAATAATCAATAGATGTTTATGACGATTCAAGGATTGGATATGATGAATGCTTTACCAGAAGATACAGAATATATTAAAGAATATGTGTATAATCTACAAGTAGTGAAAGATGGATCAAATAAAGAAATAAATGAAAATATAAACATTCATTGCTATGGATTTCGTGGATCAGTTTGGTTTGGAAATCCATATAGATCAGAGATTGTATGATTTATTCACTTAAGTTAATAGATTCCAAGCAAAATAGATAAATATGATACTCCCCGATTAGCCTTCACATACTCTGCATTAGTAATACTTTTAACATTAGGAGATGATTTAGGAAAAGTGAATAAAAAAGGAATAATAAATTCATTAAAATATCATCAAACTGTTAATGGAAAGTATTCTTTAATTTCATATTATATTGTATATAGTTTTTATGGAGATTTATCTGAATCTGAATCAGATCTTCGTTTCTTGTATTGTGCAAGTTGTATTAGTTTTTTATTAAATGATTATTCAGGAATTAATATAGAAAAAGCTGTTGATTATATAAAACAATGTCAAGTATATTTATTCTAATTATTTATTTTATTTTTATTATTAATAGACTCCATTGAAAGTATTTGGTTTAAGACCAGGTCTAGAAGCTCATGGTGGAGCTACATTTTGTGCAATTGCTAGTCTAAGTTGTTTAGGCAAACTACACGAAGTGATAAGTGAAGAAGATCGATTAGATATAATAGAATGGTGTATTGAAAGACAAACAAATGGATTTGCTGGAAGAACTAATAAACCTGATGATGTATGTTATGCCTATTGGATTGGATCTACATTAGGTATATTGGGAGGTATAAACTTAATTGATAAAGAGAATCTGTTGAATTTTTTAGAATCTTGTCAACATTTTGGTGGTTTTACAAAATATCCAGATTGTGAATATCCAGATTGTGTTCATACTGGTTTAGCTGCTTATGGATTGTCAATATGTGACTATAATGGGTTTTATAAATATCATTATCCAACTGGTTTGAGAATTGATAAATTACCAGATGGTTTGGTTGATAAATGTGAATATTTTGATGAAATAGTGTAAAGTAATGAATTACTTGATTTAGAATTATTTGATTGTGTTATAGAATATCGTTTAATTAGTTTATTCTTTAATCATTGTAATTGTATAAAGTGATTTATATTATATAAACAAAAATAGCCACAAGCATAAGTCATGTTTTTAATCTATTTTAAATATCTTTATAATGATTCTTTACAAATTAATTTTCGATTGAGTTAGATTCTATTTGTTTGCGATATTTTATAGTTTCTATACCTACTCTACATCATAATAAAAGGAAAGAAAAAAGAAATAAGCAAAAAGAATAAAAAGAATCGTTACTATGACTTCGCACAGAGTCCCCCACTGTACTACTATCATAGCTCGTACAATCTTAACTTCGCAGTTCTGATGGGATGCGGTGCTTTATTGTAGATATGAACGATTCTGATTATTTTTTCACTCTTTTTTCTTATATATCACACTCTCTTTTAAAAACAATTAATGTCATTCTAATAATGTTATAATAAAAGAAAATATACTATTTATCAATCTATTCATGTTATTATATTAATATCTATGCTTAGTGATGATTTAAAGAGAAAAAATGAAAAATGATGAAAGAAACGGCTAAATATTTATAAATATAAAAAGTATTTTTGTGAAATTGATGTATAAATGATGTATTATGATGAAAATTAGTATATTTTAGTGGAGTATGATAATTGTTTTATTTTAATAGATTGACTAAAGGAGGAAAGAAACTGATTTCAAATCCATTTGAAACTTGAACAATATGATGGTGTTATAAAGATGTAGAAAATAAAGATGATGTGAATAAGCTATTATCCTATGCTTTGTTGAATTTGTTAATTTGTGTAAGATAATGTGAGTTTAATGAAATAAATAAGTAGTGTTTGAATAGTATGGATCTATGTGTTTCTATTATTGAGATGATGATGTAAAATATCTTAATCTTCAAGAAGATGTAGTAGATTATATTATGATAAGTATATTATCTCTAGATTTGTATGTAATATTATTGAAAAATAAAAGTTATTATTTGATGAATTATTATTGTGATTTTTTTATGTGTGAAATAGAAGATTTTATATTTAAATGAAATACTCAATTGAAGGATTAATTATAAGGATATAAGTGTAATGGTATGTATGAAGTAGTGATAGTAAAGTGGTAATATAAGTTTAAAAGTGAATAATTCATATGGAGAATAATATTGAATAAACAATATTACATAGAAATATTTACATTTTCAATCATCACAATAATCTATATATTACTACATTAGAAGGACATTTCGATAAATCATTTTGATGTAAAGAATTAAAATGGCAATAAAATTTACTATTGTTTTTATTAGTCACAGTAGTATTTTAGTAGAAATAAAAACAAAATCATAAAGAAATGATATTAGAAGAATATGCAAAATGTAAATGAAAAGATATATACTAACTAACGAATTGATAAGTTTTCTTTTGTTTTATGTTTGTTTTAAAGAAAATTGATTAAATAACAACAATCATATAAATATCTAAATAAATTAAAATATATTTATATTATACTAATTGAGATTACTTCTAATATTCTAAACAAAAATCTTACTCCTTCTTTACAAGAACAAAAATTACTATCTTTAATATCTATTCGACTATTTTCATAATTCATTGGAAAGATGTTTTTATACATTTGCGACAAATGCTGAACAAATCAGAGGGATTGATTTCATCATCAATATATTAATAATATTCTTTCCTTGGCTTATTATTGTATGATTTTATAAGATCATTTTTAAACAATCTTGATCTTTTCTCATTATTTTACTCATCTTTGTCACTTCTTGTCTCTTTTAAACTCAATCTATCTTCATTTTTCAATTTTATCATTTTCTTTATTATTTCTTTCTTAAAATACACACAAATAACCAACTCACACTTTGGAAGCAATATTTTAAAATTATTTATATCTTTTATTCATCATAATATTTCTAAGTATATATTGAATATCTTGTATAACTCCTTCATTTACTTCATTTATTATTATGTTACTTCTTTTTACTTCACTTATCAATTATGTCATTATTTAAGGGAATTTGCTGAATCATTTGTTCTAAAATTAATTTAAAATAATTTCTCTCGATTTTCATTTCAAGAGTAAGCAGTTAATGCATTTGTATTAGTTTTATCATTTGACAATATTAAATACATATGATTAAATACATAATCGCTGAAATATGAAAAGATAAAAGCTTGATTATCGCTTGAAGAATAGTAAAAATGGGAGTTGCTTCATTCTTCAGATGGCTGAGTATGAAGTATCCCAAATGTATCGTCTATGCCCAGGAAGAACATCCCATCATGATCGGTGGAGAATTTACAGAAATTGACATCGCAGCACCAAATCCGAATGGAGAAGAGTATGATAATCTATATTTAGATATGAATGGTATCGTGCATAATTGTAGTCATTCATCTGATTTGGACGTAATTCCAGCAACAGAAGAAGATATGTTCCAAAACATGTTTTTGTATATTGTTGATATAATTATCGTGTGACTAGGTATGTTGACAGATTAATGTCAATAGTAAGACCAAGAAAACTGTTGTTTATTGCTATTGATGGTGTTGCACCAAGAGCTAAAATGAACCAACAAAGATCTCGTCGTTTCAGAAGTGTACAAGAAGCTGAAGAGAGTAATCGAATTGAAAGTGACTTCCGACAAGAATTAAAGAATAACAATCAATATATACCAGAGAAACACCCATCCTCATGGGATTCTAATATAATTACGCCTGGCACATCTTTTATGAAGACTTTATCAGAACATATGAGATGGTATATTCATGATCGAATTACTAATCATAAAGGTTGGGATAAGATAAAAGTAATACTCTCAGATTCAAGTGTACCAGGTGAAGGTGAACATAAGATAATAGAATATATAAGAATACAAAGGCAACAAAAGAATTATAATCCAAATACACAGTATATTTTATTCATTTTATATTTTATATTCTATATATTTTTTATTTTTATAGTCATGTTATTCACGGTTTAGATGCTGATTTAATCATGTTAGGTTTAGCTACACACGAAGTTCATTTCTCCATCTTAAGAGAAGAAGTATTATTTGGTCAACAAGTATTACAGTGTTATTTATGTGGAAGTACAGGTCATAGAGCTGATGAATGTAAAGGAAAATATCGTAAACAATATGGAGTATTAGACTGGAATAGTAGATATTTAAATTCAAAACTACAATTTGTTCATTTATCTATATTACGAGAATACTTTGAAGCTGAATTCTATGGTATGAGCAATGAAATAAGAAATGATGATAAATATACAATTGAAAGAATTTTAGATGATTTTGTATTTTTGTGTTTTTTCTGTGGAAATGATTTTTTACCTCATTTACCTGCTTTAGATTTACGTCAAGGTGCAATTGGTTTATTAATGAATATATATAAGAATATAAGGCCAAGATTAAATGGATATTTAACTGATTGTGGAAAAATAGATTTAGAAAGATTGAGTGAATTTATTAGAGAAGTAGCAAAATATGAAGATGCATTATTGAAAGCCCAAAGGACAGATGAAGATGATCAGAGATCAAGAAGAATAGAGAGAAAAATGAAATTAGAAAGAAAGAAAAAAGAAGGAATATATTATAGTGATCAACAAATACAAGAAGAAAATGAAAAAAGAAAAAAAGAATTTAATGAAAATTATGAAAACGAAGAAAAAGAACGAGTTGCTTCACAGATAATAGATGATTTAAAACAACGTAATATGGTTAGAGAATATGATAAACTACTTCAAGAGAGAATACAACAACAACAAACTATAGATGATATAAAAGATGAAATAGAATATGGAGAACCTGGATGGAAAGAAAAATATTATAAAAATAAATTCAAATTATTAGCTATAGATCCTCAATTCAAGTCAAAGTTAGTAAGTTCTTATATTCATGGTTTGTGTTGGGTGTTATTATATTATTATCAAGGTTGTCCATCTTGGTCATGGTTTTTCCCTTATCATTATTCACCTTGTGCAAGTGATTTGATTGATATAAAGAATATAAAAATTGAATTTAATATAGGTGAACCTTATAAACCATTAGAACAATTGATGGCTGTATTACCTCCTGCATCTTCAAGTATGTTACCAAAATGTTATGCTGATTTAATGACAAATCCCAAATCACCAATATACAGTTATTATCCAACTGATGTATATATATATATGTTATTATATTATATAGTTTAAAACTGATCCAAATGGTCATCCTCAAAAATGGTTATGGGTTGTTCTCTTACCATTTATCAAAGAAAGGAAATTATTAGAATGTCTTCGACCATTAGATCACTTATTAAATGAAGATGAAAAAGAAAGAAATTCATTTTCTAAACCTTTATTATTTGTATTTATATTATATAATTATATTATATTGTTATGTTAATTAGTTTCACGAATCATTTGAATTAGCAGAAGTAATAAAAAAGAAACAAAAAATTACACTTGGATTTATATCATTTAATGATATGAAAGATATATTTGGAGGTTATACAGCCCATAAATATTCTCATATAGTTGGTGATTCAATAAATGCTCCTAATAAACGATTTAATGATATTTTATACACACGATGTTGTGATGTTGGATATATATTACCAGAAAGAAAAGATCATAAATCAGTACTATTGAGAGGAGTGAATATTCCTCAATGTGTATTATTAGCTGAAGATTTAAGAATCACTGAGCCATCACTCTCTCGAACAATAAGTATTGCTGGTTTATGTAAACCACCAAGTTGGGTTAATAATATTCCAGTTAATATGGTATAATATATTAATATATATTATTATTATTATTATTTATATGAGTATAGAAAGCAGGATATCAATCTTGGGGAACTTTTGAACCTCGAATAAGTGAGAAACAATTGAATAATATGAGTCATTATGAAGCTTTTAAAAGACAAAGAGAAAATGAATATTCCAATGTGAATTATAATAATAATAATAAGAGAATGAGATGTGATAATTCTAATCCATTTTATCATCCTGTTCAATATACACAGCAACAAACACACCAATACCAATCATCACCACCACAACAACAGCAACAATATCAATCAAGTTATTTTTCTTTCAGTTCTTATAAATCAACAACAAATTCTAATGACAATAATGAACAACAACAACAACAACAACAATATTCAACATTTAATAACCTTCATTTTAATAATTATCACAATAATTATTATATTAAGAAGAATTAACAAGTGTATTTTAAATTATTTGTTGGGAACAGGGTTTTATCCGTGTTTTGTCATCCTTTCTATCATTTTCTACAACTCATAAGAATTACATACAAATTTATACAAAGAATATGTGAATGTTTTAATCAGTGTTGTATTTTTCGGTCAAAAAATATAGCTTTACTTATAGGTCAAAACCTATATCTTTAGCTTGACCTTTACCTTCCTTATACTAACTATTAGTTGACCTCCTATTGAACATGAGTAAATAAGCATATTATCTAACCATATATACAAAATTAAAAATTTATACATCATTTTTCAAATATCAAATTTGACCTTCAGTCGATACACTATTTATATTACTATTATTTTCATCCATTTCTCAATGATGACTCACAATAACATATCTAGAAGAAATTTAATATAAAAGCTGTTACACCACTAGAAATGTTAAAAATTTGAACAGCCGTTCTATAAAAAATGTCCTCTAAAAAATAAAGTTTAACTTAGTCAAACCATCAAGCTTGATGTTTTTTATTTTACTCTTTTTGCTGTTCTATTTGCTCAAGCCTGTCACGATATATGACAAATCATGGCATTCAATGTGCCAAGCTCATCAAACTTGTTTTTTGATAAAAAGTGTTATAAACTCGTTATTTAACAGATAAACTTCATTTTTAAAAATATAGATATATATAATTACTGTCAATCTAATCAGTCTAGAAGTTATAAACCATTTTGTAGATTATGTCTCATTTAGAGGTTAAGAAATACTTCAAAATTGTATTTGATATTAGTTTCTAATGTTGTTCCCCGTATGGCGGAAATCTATATTGCAGAGTGATTCAATCAAAACTAATATGATATTCATGATGATCGGAGTTAGTTATTAACAAATATATAATAAACTTTATCATATGTAAGACATGAGACGATATCACTCAATTCACCAATATATTTAATATTATTTAATATTCTATTAGTACATATTCTAACTAAGAATATTATAAAATATTATAAAAAAATTCCATCTGGTTATTATGATAATCGAAAAAATATAATGAAATTCCTTAATTTTTTCACCCCCTTAATTGTGCAATTTTTCTATTTTTAAAACATTTACTAATTCTTTTATGCTAAAGTAGTCATAAAATTATTTAATAATATATTCTGCAATATTATAGACTGATACTTTAAGATTTTATAAAAATGAGATACATTAAATATCGAATTTCTATAATTTTGACTTTAATATAATTTTATTATATATTTATAAAGCTGAACAATATTGTAATTCATTCATATAAATGAAATGAATGTAAGTCTTCTAAAAGCCATATGGGAGATGAATGAAATTGGAGTCCCCATATGGCGGAATCGATTTTTAACTACATTATCTATATTGAAATGAAACAAAATTATTATAATTCAAATGCTTATTAAGTGATTTACATTTATATATAATCACATGTAATGAATATCAAAATTTCAAAAATTTTCTTAATCGATTAAGTCAAAATTACATAATTTCATATTTTATTATATATTTATAAAGCTGAACAATATTGTAATTCAAATTATACATAGTTTTAAATTGTGCAGTTGCTTTTTAATTTATACTCAAAAATTAAAAATTATTAATAGAATATAAGAAATATAGTGTTTATAATAGTAATAGAAGTAATAATGAGTGCATTAATTCTTGTAATAAGTTGGTCTTTTACTTGCATAGAAATACATCTTTGCCTTTTCATTATCATCTAAATTCTGTAATCCTTTCTTAATATCTTTGATAAAATAGTCAATATTAAATGATTCAATGTTTGGGATCTTTTCAATATCCAAGAAGTTGATTCTCGCAGCTAAGAAAAATAACACATAATAACCACAACTGTTGTCCTTACCTTGCATCAACTTGGATTCATGATACTTCACTTTAAGTTCATAATCTTCACTGTTCATTACAAATATTGATGAGATTGTATTAACTATTTCACTTCTTTCTTTATTATTATTTCTAAAATAACCCATTGAATCATAAACTGTAATTTTGATGTATCTGTTTATTATATAATCTGCTTCAAACAACGTCCAATGTAAATCTTTAACAACTGGAAAAAAATATATTCCATTTATGTTGATTTTGATTTTGGCTTTGTCTTGATAATAAAATAGTAATGGATCTACAACATGATCATTATTACTATTCATAAAATGTAGGAGAATCTTGAATTGGTCATCATCCAACATTGTATCTTTGTCTAAAACATCCTTTATATCATTTACTTTTCTAATAAAATAATCCTTTTCTGTTCCATAATATCTTACTCCTTCATCGTTATATTGATAGTTGAGTCTAACTTTATCCAAAAAATTTAATGAATTGTATTGAACTTCATCGTACAAGATGTTTTGATCATTGGCATTATCTTCTTTAATCGGCATAACTTCTATATATGCTAACTCTATAATTCTGGAATGATTGTTAACCAAGGTTTTTAAATAATCTTTGAAAAGTATTTCCATTAATGCGTTGTCTATAAATCCAAATTGAGTTTTTTTAATACTTGCCATGAAAGTAATTAATGCTATTATTTCTGTTGCTTGTGGATGGGTTACTTCGATGACATCATACATTACTTTATAATCATTTCCATCTGTACTTGTAACATGAGTAGATAATTTCTTTAAATCTTCATCATAGTTACCTTCGCCTGATGGATCTATGATATTAACTGTTTGTTTTTTATTGTTAACAACCATAGTGTAATAAATGCCATTGGATTTGATTAAAAACTTTTCAAACTTTCCATCATGTAAATAATTATTATCATAATCTTTATAAATATTATTATAATAATATAATTTTAATAAATATTGTAAATCTTCAAGATCCAATTGTTCTTTACCTATTCTATTCATCAATTCTATTACATATTTTAATTTTCTTTCATCAACTTGATTTTGTTCAATATTATCATTGCAAGGAATAGCTATTGTTTCATAAACAGCATTAAGCTTAGGATTTCTTACAATGTCGTGTATTCTTTCAATATCAGATTCTGAACAATATTTATTCTTCTTTTGTGGAGTATTATCGATCTATATTATATTGTATATATATTTATATGTACATATATTTTACTGGCTTTTCTTTTAGTAACAGCATTTACTTCCTCTGTGAGTTGTATTTTATGTACAGGCGTTGATGGTCTTATTCTAATAGTTTTATAATCATCAGTTCTATATATACATATATATATATAATAATAATATACATTATATATAACTTTTCTTTCTTCGCCTTCTTATCCTGTTTAACTATTGCAAACTTGTTTCTATCTTGATAATTCTTTCTATTTTCAGAATATACAACAACATCTCCCTCTTTAAGAGCTATTTCTTTTCCTTTTAATTTCTTTTTGGAAACATTTACCATATTATTATTATATTTATATTGTCTAGTTTTCATTTCATCATATATTTGATTTGCTGCTTTGAAGTGCTTTGTTACATTAGCAATAAACTCATTACTTTCAGTTTCCTCTTCTGTCGATTCTTCTTCATCATTATCTTCATTAGTTTCATTAATAATATCTACTATTTCATCTTCATAGACCTTTTTATTTTTTATATACTTCTTATCTTTTACTGATTTCAACTCTTTAATTTCATGGTTATTTATCTTTTCATTCTTCGCTATTGTCTCTTTCTCATTCTTCTCAATATCTAAAAGTGTTTCATCTATACTTTTATCATCATTTATATTCTCAACTATGTCTTCTTCTAAACTATTATTATCTAAATTATCATCTAAATTATCATCTTTTTCTTTCTTCTTGCTATTTTCTTTTTTAAACTTTTTCTCGTTCTTTTTGTAATTATCATCTTCTCTTTTCTTTTTCTTCATTTCATTGTTATCTATATCATCTTTATCTTCATAATCGAAGTATAATTCATCAAGTTCATTATCAGTATCATCAATATAATCACAAACATCATCATCATTATTATCATCATCATAATCTTCTTCTACTATTCCTTCAAGTTTAAACTTTGGATTCTGTTTCATTATCTCATTAACACTCATAAAAAATAATGATCTAGCTTTACATCTTGTTCTTCTACATTTTGATGAGTTTATTCTTTCAATTGTTCTTTCTATAAAATTTATCCAATAAACTTTTGGTTCAATATTGTGATAACTTGTAATTGTTTCTTTGACTAATCTATTCATTCTTTCAACTTTACCATTGCATTGCGGATGTCTTGGAGAGCTGTGGACTTCTTTAATATTGTACTTTTCTAATAAATCCTTCATCATTTTGTTCTTAAACTCTGCACCATTATCAGATTGAATTATTCTTGGAGGACCGAAGATTCTAATATAGGACTGGACATTCTTCACTGTTTCTCTATCTGTTTTCGTCTTTTGTGGGTAAAGCATTGTAAAATTTGAATAATGATCTATCATTGTCAATATATAATTGTATTTACCTCTTTTTTTATGTGGATTAAATGCTGTCATTTCAATTAAATCAATTACCACACGATCTTTAGGATAATGAGATATAATCGGCTTTACTGGTTTCTGTAATGTTATTTTCTTTGTTTCTTTGCATCCATTGCATAATTTAACATATATTTCTACAACTTTTCTTGTTATTCCATATAAATTCATTTCTTGAATCTTATCAAAGAGAGGATCAGATTTAAGATGAGCAAACTCCAAATGTAATTTCTCAATAAGTGTAAAAGCTTTATCAATTGTTATGATCTCTTTTCCTTTGCATGTAAGCTTACCATCAGTTTCATTGAATTCAAAACCTTTATGCTTGTAGTCTCTAATACATTTTATGTATTCGTCAAATTTCTTTTGTGTAAAAATAGAAGAACGTTTCTTATTTTTCACTAATTCTTCAATACTCTCAAAAAAGATTGCTTTATGATTATATTCAAGAGTATCTCTAATATCGTGCTTATCAGATAACCTATATGAAAGATAAATTAGCTATATATTATGTATAAAATAGATTATATAAATAGATAGTATATATTATATTATATATAGATAATAAAACAGTCATATATATGGTGTTTTTAATTTGTGTTTTTGATTCTTGTTTTTGATTGTATCTGTAAAAAACCAAACACCAATACAAAAAACAAATGGTAACAAATTTAACCATGATAATAATTGATTAGAATAATTCATTTGATTAGTATTATTATACCAAACCAAACTTAATTCACTATTTGATGTTGATACTATATCTTCCATTTTATAGTTTATCATTGGAACTTGGTCAGCCGTTCTTTTATACCTAAATTAGAACCAATCCAAGAGATTATTGGATATTTTGTTGGAAAAGAAATTCCTGTATGAAATATATTCTTAATAACTTAATAACTGATCTTTTACTTCTAACATCTTCAGTAGATAGAATAAACCACTTTCACTTTCTACTTCATTTAAATATTCGATTGTTGATAAATAACTTGATACTAAATCTACTCCACGATAAGCAAATAATCCAGTACTTGGAAATAGTAATATTAAAGATATTATTATTCGATTTAAATGAATCTCATTGAAATTGCTTTGATAAGTATCACTATTCCATTTTTTATATAATATCACTTTCTCTTCGATTTTACCATCTACACTTGTTAATAAAAACATTGGGAAGTTTATGCAATTATCAAAACCAATTGAAATATCTCCAAAAGATGTAAATATTGAACTTGATTGAAGAAATTCTAATAAGTTGATTGAATTTATATCAGATTTTATATATTCGATTGTTGCTATTCCAACAGATTCACTTTCTGATAATATACTTTCATTTCCAAATATTAACATTCTTATTTTACTAATTAAACTATCATCATATGTATAACACATACTTTCACAATGATGTCATATCTTTTTCGATATTTCTTATCTACTTTCTTAAAATTCTCTATCTTTCTGGAGATTATTCGATATTTTGAAGAGATTTCTTAGCTATTCTCATATGCTAAACAGTTTCTCATACATTATATTACTTGCTTCAGTTTCTAATAAATTAAAGATTAAACCACCATCATTTATATATTTTCTAACTGAAGCCATTGCTGCTTGAACTGCTGATATAATGTCATTAATATCTGTTTCATTCACTTTATATTCTTTAGATATTGTTGCTCCTAATGCATTAATTGAACTAGTTAATAAATCATAATCTGAAGCATATTCAAAACCTTTTGGATAGATTAAGATTATTTTGGATATTGATTTAGATAGCAAATATTCTACTATTGGCAAGACTCTTCGAGATGGAGAAGTAGAAGAATGAATTCTATTCAATATAGAATAATAATAATAACAATAATAATATATTTATACATTTTATCATCACATGTATTGGAATCTTCTTTTCTTATTGAAAATATGGTCACATTATTCTCTTCTATCTCATTCTTATGATTTTCAATTATATTTCTATTACAATTACTGATTATTATCTCATATTCTGTGTTATTCACCATCTCACTTAATTCTTCATCATTATTCATACAATAAAGAATTGATAATTGAATTGAATTACCTCTAAAGCCATCATTTGAATTTATATAAATCTCATATTGCTTCATAATATAATAAATTCGAACATCATTATCTTCTTCATTTAGCCAAATACCTATTCGTTTGTTTGAACTTTTTATTAACTCATCACTTATTGTATAATCGTTTTTATATTCAGTTTCATCTTTACCTATCGGATTGATTGAATCGACATATATTTTGATTATTGAATAACCAATTGACATTGTAGATGTTAAAATTAGTTAATCAATATATAACTTCAACGATTCTTTTAACGATTTACTACTTTCACTTTCATAACTGTTCAAATAACTATTGATTATTATCTCATCTAAACTGAAACTCAATACTGGATAATCCACACTATTCATTGTTATTACACTAATTATTAAACAACTTCCTTGACAATTTGTATTGATTTGAGATACTACATCGTAAGCAGCTGTGCAGCTTATATCTTTCATTTCATAACTTCCTTTATATACTAAATTTCTTTCATTTGTTATAAAGGAAGTGATTATCTCATAACTTTTCATTAAGTTTTGATAACTTCGACTAAGTAAACTGTATGTCATCGCATTACTGTATAATATATTACCATTACAATTATCACCATTTACACTTCCCAAATGAAGAAATGAAACTTCAATTATTTCTTTTACTACCATCTCACTACTTCCATCTATATAAGCAAGTTTTATATTCTCTATTATTCGATGATTTGATAATAAAGACATTGAGAAATTACTAATAAATCGAATATGTTATTGCTCCTGGAGCAGCTTCTGTTGGGGTGCTGCTGTAGCTGTAGTGGTTGGAACTGATGGATCTACTATTCCTGTTGAAGGACTATCAAAATCAGCTATTATCTCATCTAATTTAACAAACAGCATATTAGATCATATTACTCTCTCCACTTCTTGAAACATATCATTTGAATTAATTGTATGAAGATAATCAAATCTTTTTATGACTTTTTCATCTTTCACACTGTAATAGATTATTGCTTTTTCTTTTATGTTTCTTAATTTAACGAACAAACCAGTAATTTCATAATCTTGTGGATCTTCTTTTATAAACTAGTAAGACATATCATTTCCATAATACTTTAAAAAATCATATAACTAGTGTATGCACTCTTTATCAAACTCATTATTGTAACCTAGAATTATATTCTGCTTATAACGATGTTTAAAATGACTCATCACAAAAAATCAAGTGTAATAAGTATAAAAACCATATACAACATTTGATAAACAAGTACTGTAAGGATGATTGTTATATTAAATCTAAAATCAGGTAATAAATATATTAATATGATTACATGAGTATATAATTTATAATATAATAATAATATATAAGAATAATATATAAATAATATATATAGCACTTACATTTTCAAAATTAAATTCAAATATCAAAGGAAACGGATATATTTTTAAATGACTGTATAGGATGACTTTAGAATAGAATTAACTTAAATTTATAATCAACTAATAATGGTTCTTATCCAATATGAGTAAATGAAATATGCAGTAGTCTCATATTTAAGTAATTAGTAAATAGAAGCAGTTAACTAAAATAAGCTATATAAAATAAATAATTATAAATTGTTTAATAAACATTTCATTTATAAATTATAAAATATATGAACATTAGCTATTTAGGTAGATTTAATTGTATTTTAGTTTCTATGTATATCAAATGGTAAATTGTTCATTATTAATTCTAATATTTATAGTAAAGTAATTTAAAAAACACTATATAATAAGAAAAATCAAGAAAAACATTTCAAAAGTTTGATAGAAAACTCGAGACAGAAATGACGTCAGAAGGGGTCAAATTCTTAGGAAAGTTGCGAATTGGACTCGAGTTCAAAATTTGAACTCGGTACTTCCAGCCACTTTACAGCGCTAATATTAAAATTTCATTGACTTTTGTAATTAAATTAAACTATTCTGAAATGCGTGTTGAATTTGGACAACATCAATGTTAGTCATTAGAAACATCATTAGAATTTTGTACATAAATCTATTGTACATAATATGTATACACTGGACCTCCAGTTTTAAATCTAATTATTTTGATAGTTCAAGAGAAAATTCAAAAAAAGAAATATTGACACAAGCTTTGGCTTGATCAAATTTGAATTTATTTAAATTTTGAACTCGCTCTTTGTATGCGAAGAGAATATTCAATTTTAATAATCATTTGACATGTATAAGTTTTAATTTGTTAATTTAAACTATAAAAATACAAGTAATACAAGAAATTATCTAGATCGTTAAGATTAGAAGAGATTACGAAATACTCAATAACAACGTAATATTAACTATCAATTTATTTCGATTTAGAACAAACTAACATAATTCTTTCTAATCTTCGATTTTGTACTCATTTCATTCTATATATTATACTCAATTATATATACATTATACAATAACCATTTTTAACTATCAATTTACTTCGATTTAGAACAAACTAACATAATTCTTTCTAATCTTCGATTTTGTACTCATTTCATTCTATATATTATACTCAATTATATATACATTATACAATAACCATTTTTAACTATCAATTTATTTCGATTTAGAACAAACTAACATAATTCTTTCTAATCTTCGATTTTGTACTCATTTCATTCTATATATTATACTCAATTATATATACATTATACAATAACCATTTCTAACTATCAGTTTACTTCGATTTAGAACAAACTAACATAATTCTTTCTAATCTTCGATTTTGTACTCATTTCATTCTATATATTATACTCAATTATATATACATTATACAATAACCATTTTTAACTATCAGTTTACTTCGATTTAGAACAAACTAACATAATTCTTTCTAATCTTCGATTTTGTACTCATTTCATTCTATATATTATACTCAATTATATATACATTATACAATAACCATTTCTAACTATCAGTTTACTTCGATTTAGAACAAACTAACATAATTCTTTCTAATCTTCGATTTTGTACTCATTTCATTCTATATATTATACTCAATTATATATACATTATACAATAACCATTTTTAACTATCAGTTTACTTCGATTTAGAACAAACTAACATAATTCTTTCTAATCTTCGATTTTGTACTCATTTCATTCTATATATTATACTCAATTATATATACATTATACAATAACCATTTTTAACTATCAATTTACTTCGATTTAGAACAAACTAACATAATTCTTTCTAATCTTCGATTTTGTACTCATTTCATTCTATATATTATACTCAATTATATATACATTATACAATAACCATTTTTAACTATCAATTTACTTCGATTTAGAACAAACTAACATAATTCTTTCTAATCTTCGATTTTGTACTCATTTCATTCTATATATTATACTCAATTATATATACATTATACAATAACCATTTTTAACTATCAATTTACTTCGATTTAGAACAAACTAACATAATTCTTTCTAATCTTCGATTTTGTACTCATTTCATTCTATATATTATACTCAATTATATATACATTATACAATAACCATTTTTAACTATCAATTTACTTCGATTTAGAACAAACTAACATAATTCTTTCTAATCTTCGATTTTGTACTCATTTCATTCTATATATTATACTCAATTATATATACATTATACAATAACCATTTTTAACTATCAATTTACTTCGATTTAGAACAAACTAACATAATTCTTTCTAATCTTCGATTTTGTACTCATTTCATTCTATATATTATACTCAATTATATATACATTATACAATAACCATTTTTAACTATCAGTTTACTTCGATTTAGAACAAACTAACATAATTCTTTCTAATCTTCGATTTTGTACTCATTTCATTCTATATATTATACTCAATTATATATACATTATACAATAACCATTTTTAACTATCAGTTTACTTCGATTTAGAACAAACTAACATAATTCTTTCTAATCTTCGATTTTGTACTCATTTCATTCTATATATTATACTCAATTATATATACATTATACAATAACCATTTTTAACTATCAATTTACTTCGATTTAGAACAAACTAACATAATTCTTTCTAATCTTCGATTTTGTACTCATTTCATTCTATATATTATACTCAATTATATATACATTATACAATAACCATTTTTAACTATCAGTTTACTTCGATTTAGAACAAACTAACATAATTCTTTCTAATCTTCGATTTTGTACTCATTTCATTCTATATATTATACTCAATTATATATACATTATACAATAACCATTTTTAACTATCAATTTACTTCGATTTAGAACAAACTAACATAATTCTTTCTAATCTTCGATTTTGTACTCATTTCATTCTATATATTATACTCAATTATATATACATTATACAATAACCATTTTTAACTATCAGTTTACTTCGATTTAGAACAAACTAACATAATTCTTTCTAATCTTCGATTTTGTACTCATTTCATTCTATATATTATACTCAATTATATATACATTATACAATAACCATTTTTAACTATCAGTTTACTTCGATTTAGAACAAACTAACATAATTCTTTCTAATCTTCGATTTTGTACTCATTTCATTCTATATATTATACTCAATTATATATACATTATACAATAACCATTTTTAACTATCAGTTTACTTCGATTTAGAACAAACTAACATAATTCTTTCTAATCTTCGATTTTGTACTCATTTCATTCTATATATTATACTCAATTATATATACATTATACAATAACCATTTTTAACTATCAGTTTATTTCTTTTATAGTCTTAGTAAATCTGACATTTTAAATGACATTTATCAATTTATTTTATAAGATTAGTATTAATGCTTTACTACACCAGTTATGAAATTAAGTATTTCTTCTGATTTATTTTTTTTATTTAGATTATTGATACTTTTTAATAAGAAGAACATCACATTTTAATCATTAGGCTGCAGGACTGTTATAATGGAAGATAATTGTGATAGTCAAAATATCAAAATTTTATAAATATCTTAGTTGACATACACAAGTAAATTAGGGAAGAATTATAGTAATTGATTAATAAATAGATTTAAGCAAGAATAATTGTCAATATGTGTAATTTCGTTGTAGAATTAATGCATAGATGCAAGAACTAGAATTTATAAAAATTACCAAATTGTGTGACTTTTGTATTTATGGATAGTGTGTAATGTTAAATAAGAAGAGAAGCCTGAATTATTTCAATTTGTATAAGATTTAGAAGGAAGTAAATAACCATAGCATAGCTGTTTTCATCATCCATTTAAAATGTATTATTTTGGTATAAATGAAACGTTTTGTAATAGTAGGTGTTTTATCTCGTATTATAAAATTACAACAAACATTTAAGGAATTCTTCAATAGTAAAAAACCATGAAATAGTATAGGAGATTAGCAAGTTTAGTGAATATAAGTATGAAAATACTCTTTATTGTAGAGGATATTGAAAAAATGAATATATATTCGATGGTAAATGAATAATATAGAAATCAATCAACAAAATAATAACATAATGAAAGTGTTATACATATTTTTCACAGATTATTTTAATTATCCTATCAGAATCCTCGTTATATAAATTGATAATTTTATTCTTCAATAATTCTAAAACTTCATTATCCTTCAGTACTTGTATTGAATCATTGAGCATTAGTGACAATATTATATATATTACAAAATAACCACAACAGAAATCGCTGTATTGACAGCTCAAATTATACTTATTAATATTTGTATATTGTATGTTTAATTTTTTGTAGATAAAATCAGATGTATCATCAATTAAATGATTACCAGTACTATCAAAATGGGTTATTTTGTTTCTATTCCTGTTGATCAAGACACTCCAGTGATTTTTGTAACAAATTGGTATATATGTATATTTGTTTATATTTATTTTAATAGAACTGTAAAATATATAGGGATCCATAACCTCGTCAACTTTAAATATGTGCATAATTTTATTAAAATTAGTTACAGTAAGTTGTATATTTTGAAATTGTATAAAATTATTTAATATTATAGCTTTGTTATTAGGAACAACAGATGTATCATTAATTTGTTTTTTGTTATCCACAAAAACGGAAGTAGAACATTCATTTTCTATTAATATTGAATTTTTATTAATTCTTTTTTTAGGTTTATATGACTCTGATGGAGATTTAACTCTTGGAGGAATTTTAATGGTTCTTCTGGTGATTTCATTATTTATGTAATTTAATATAGTATCATTTATAATTGTTGCTGGTGATGAAAGTAGGTATATATATGTTATAATCTTTATTTTTATAGAATGATTTAATGTATTATATTTGTTTTGCAAAAAGTACATATAACTATTGTTGTCCAATTCATTACGTAAAGATGATATCAATTTATCATTTACAGATTCTATAGTTTCTTGACAAATATCTTCCAGCATTGTTGACTTATAAATCTTTTGTACAATAGCTAGTATTTTTTTATAGCTATCAGTATAAGTAATATTATTAGAGTTAATAGGCTTATCACATAACTCAACTGAATCATCAACTGCATCATCACTTCTATCATCATCATCTTCTGTAGTATTTGTTATATTTTCTATTTCTTTAGGATAAATGAAATTTATATAATAATCAGTTTTTTGTTTATTATCTAAATAGAAAGAAGTAAAACATTCATTTGCTATTAATGTTTTATGCATATCGTATTTGATATTTATATAAATCATGTGACTACAGGGAATACCAGTAAATTCCCTGTAATGGCATGAACAGAATAATAGATTATCATTTAAGGTAACAGTATATGTATTATTAATAATATAAATATTATTATTATTATATACTTCATAGTTTTCAGTAGCTAATAAAATCAACTGTTTTTGTAAATTTTCGTTGCATTCAGGCCATAGAATATCATCATTAGTATTTTTATTTATATTCTGAATAGATATTGTTTCTTCTATTCTTCGTTTTTGTGTTTGGTATATATCTTCAATAGCTATTAGTACTGTATCTTCTCTTGATCTTCTTTTTTTCAATTTATTCTTTATGATGTTGTTGTACGATTCCAACATACTAGTGGAGTGACATCCAAAAATTCCAAACTCCATTACCCCCTCCTTGTTGAAGTATTTCTGGTCGTTTTCATTTATATTTTTAAGTATTTCATCTCTACATTGGGGATGTTTAATAAATTTATACAATATCTTTTTTATTCTTTCATCTTTAATATATATAAAAAGATGATATATGTCATTCACAAATTTAATTCCTAAAGATTTTAATGAATATACAACAGCTGCTTCATGATCGTGAATTATATATTTTATATTATTATACTGATTTAAATGTTGATAGATGAAAGTGTAAGTATCTTTATCCCTTTTATTAGTTATGGCAAAAGCCACTAAAAGTATCAATTTAGGGGAAATTTGGGAGTAAACTAGATACAATTGATTATTATTTAAGAATACCCCAAAAGTCCCATCCGCCAAAAGAGTATTATAGGTATAGAGTATTCTTTTATCTAATATAACCAATAAAGCATTCTTATTCTCGTAGTATGTATATTTATCTTTGATGATATTATATAGATTATATAGACCATCTATTTCATTTCTCATTTCGCCTTTTATTCTCCTAATTACATATTCAATTTTCTTCAATACACTTTCACTTACATTATAATTTTCCTTCACTACCTTAATTATTTCTGGAGATGACGATTTAATATTGCGAACCAAACTTTCCACTAAATCTTTTATTTCATTTGTTAATATATTTATTATTTTGTAATTTTTTAACCTAATAAGTGGATGATTATGTGGATATAATTTAACTTGTACAAAATAACGATTGTAATGAGCGATTACACGAAAAGAACATCCACTATAATGACATTTAAATGTAATTTTCTTATTTGAAGCTTGATCTTGTCTTTTAGCTTCAATTTTAATATTGTACTGCTCTGCATACACATGAATTAAGAAATATAAATCATCAACCGATTTAAATTTAAACATAAAAATTGATTCTGATATAGGTGAAAAAGAATCCAACGGTGGATATTTGTTGCATATTCTCTTCAAATCCTTTTTTCTTCCATCAACAATGGAATGAGTTGAATCTTTATTTAATTTATATAGGATTTTTACAAATCCATTTTCAATACTTACATGATTCATACAACAAAATATTAATTACAAGGGATGTAAGGATAGTACAAAAAACAAAATAGAAAGATTCAGTAACGGATATTTTTCATTTTAAAATAATAGTTAAAAATGGTTATTGTATAATGTATATATAATTGAGTATAATATATAGAATGAAATGAGTACAAAATCGAAGATTAGAAAGAATTATGTTAGTTTGTTCTAAATCGAAGTAAATTGATAGTTAAAAATGGTTATTGTATAATGTATATATAATTGAGTATAATATATAGAATGAAATGAGTACAAAATCGAAGATTAGAAAGAATTATGTTAGTTTGTTCTAAATCGAAGTAAATTGATAGTTAAAAATGGTTATTGTATAATGTATATATAATTGAGTATAATATATAGAATGAAATGAGTACAAAATCGAAGATTAGAAAGAATTATGTTAGTTTGTTCTAAATCGAAGTAAATTGATAGTTAAAAATGGTTATTGTATAATGTATATATAATTGAGTATAATATATAGAATGAAATGAGTATAAAATCGAAGATTAGAAAGAATTATGTTAGTTTGTTCTAAATCGAAGTAAATTGATAGTTAAAAATGGTTATTGTATAATGTATATATAATTGAGTATAATATATAGAATGAAATGAGTACAAAATCGAAGATTAGAAAGAATTATGTTAGTTTGTTCTAAATCGAAGTAAATTGATAGTTAAAAATGGTTATTGTATAATGTATATATAATTGAGTATAATATATAGAATGAAATGAGTACAAAATCGAAGATTAGAAAGAATTATGTTAGTTTGTTCTAAATCGAAGTAAATTGATAGTTAAAAATGGTTATTGTATAATGTATATATAATTGAGTATAATATATAGAATGAAATGAGTATAAAATCGAAGATTAGAAAGAATTATGTTAGTTTGTTCTAAATCGAAGTAAATTGATAGTTAAAAATGGTTATTGTATAATGTATATATAATTGAGTATAATATATAGAATGAAATGAGTACAAAATCGAAGATTAGAAAGAATTATGTTAGTTTGTTCTAAATCGAAGTAAATTGATAGTTAAAAATGGTTATTGTATAATGTATATATAATTGAGTATAATATATAGAATGAAATGAGTACAAAATCGAAGATTAGAAAGAATTATGTTAGTTTGTTCTAAATCGAAGTAAATTGATAGTTAAAAATGGTTATTGTATAATGTATATATAATTGAGTATAATATATAGAATGAAATGAGTACAAAATCGAAGATTAGAAAGAATTATGTTAGTTTGTTCTAAATCGAAGTAAATTGATAGTTAAAAATGGTTATTGTATAATGTATATATAATTGAGTATAATATATAGAATGAAATGAGTACAAAATCGAAGATTAGAAAGAATTATGTTAGTTTGTTCTAAATCGAAGTAAATTGATAGTTAAAAATGGTTATTGTATAATGTATATATAATTGAGTATAATATATAGAATGAAATGAGTATAAAATCGAAGATTAGAAAGAATTATGTTAGTTTGTTCTAAATCGAAGTAAATTGATAGTTAAAAATGGTTATTGTATAATGTATATATAATTGAGTATAATATATAGAATGAAATGAGTACAAAATCGAAGATTAGAAAGAATTATGTTAGTTTGTTCTAAATCGAAGTAAATTGATAGTTAAAAATGGTTATTGTATAATGTATATATAATTGAGTATAATATATAGAATGAAATGAGTACAAAATCGAAGATTAGAAAGAATTATGTTAGTTTGTTCTAAATCGAAGTAAATTGATAGTTAAAAATGGTTATTGTATAATGTATATATAATTGAGTATAATATATAGAATGAAATGAGTACAAAATCGAAGATTAGAAAGAATTATGTTAGTTTGTTCTAAATCGAAGTAAACTGATAGTTAAAAATGGTTATTGTATAATGTATATATAATTGAGTATAATATATAGAATGAAATGAGTACAAAATCGAAGATTAGAAAGAATTATGTTAGTTTGTTCTAAATCGAAGTAAATTGATAGTTAAAAATGGTTATTGTATAATGTATATATAATTGAGTATAATATATAGAATGAAATGAGTACAAAATCGAAGATTAGAAAGAATTATGTTAGTTTGTTCTAAATCGAAGTAAATTGATAGTTAAAAATGGTTATTGTATAATGTATATATAATTGAGTATAATATATAGAATGAAATGAGTACAAAATCGAAGATTAGAAAGAATTATGTTAGTTTGTTCTAAATCGAAGTAAATTGATAGTTAAAAATGGTTATTGTATAATGTATATATAATTGAGTATAATATATAGAATGAAATGAGTACAAAATCGAAGATTAGAAAGAATTATGTTAGTTTGTTCTAAATCGAAGTAAATTGATAGTTAAAAATGGTTATTGTATAATGTATATATAATTGAGTATAATATATAGAATGAAATGAGTACAAAATCGAAGATTAGAAAGAATTATGTTAGTTTGTTCTAAATCGAAGTAAATTGATAGTTAAAAATGGTTATTGTATAATGTATATATAATTGAGTATAATATATAGAATGAAATGAGTACAAAATCGAAGATTAGAAAGAATTATGTTAGTTTGTTCTAAATCGAAGTAAATTGATAGTTAAAAATGGTTATTGTATAATGTATATATAATTGAGTATAATATATAGAATGAAATGAGTACAAAATCGAAGATTAGAAAGAATTATGTTAGTTTGTTCTAAATCGAAGTAAATTGATAGTTAAAAATGGTTATTGTATAATGTATATATAATTGAGTATAATATATAGAATGAAATGAGTACAAAATCGAAGATTAGAAAGAATTATGTTAGTTTGTTCTAAATCGAAGTAAATTGATAGTTAAAAATGGTTATTGTATAATGTATATATAATTGAGTATAATATATAGAATGAAATGAGTACAAAATCGAAGATTAGAAAGAATTATGTTAGTTTGTTCTAAATCGAAAGTAAATTGATAGTTAAAAATGGTTATTGTATAATGTATATATAATTGAGTATAATATATAGAATGAAATGAGTACAAAATCGAAGATTAGAAAGAATTATGTTAGTTTGTTCTAAATCGAAGTAAATTGATAGTTAAAAATGGTTATTGTATAATGTATATATAATTGAGTATAATATATAGAATGAAATGAGTACAAAATCGAAGATTAGAAAGAATTATGTTAGTTTGTTCTAAATCGAAGTAAATTGATAGTTAAAAATGGTTATTGTATAATGTATATATAATTGAGTATAATATATAGAATGAAATGAGTACAAAATCGAAGATTAGAAAGAATTATGTTAGTTTGTTCTAAATCGAAGTAAATTGATAGTTAAAAATGGTTATTGTATAATGTATATATAATTGAGTATAATATATAGAATGAAATGAGTACAAAATCGAAGATTAGAAAGAATTATGTTAGTTTGTTCTAAATCGAAGTAAATTGATAGTTAAAAATGGTTATTGTATAATGTATATATAATTGAGTATAATATATAGAATGAAATGAGTACAAAATCGAAGATTAGAAAGAATTATGTTAGTTTGTTCTAAATCGAAGTAAATTGATAGTTAAAAATGGTTATTGTATAATGTATATATAATTGAGTATAATATATAGAATGAAATGAGTACAAAATCGAAGATTAGAAAGAATTATGTTAGTTTGTTCTAAATCGAAGTAAATTGATAGTTAAAAATGGTTATTGTATAATGTATATATAATTGAGTATAATATATAGAATGAAATGAGTACAAAATCGAAGATTAGAAAGAATTATGTTAGTTTGTTCTAAATCGAAGTAAATTGATAGTTAAAAATGGTTATTGTATAATGTATATATAATTGAGTATAATATATAGAATGAAATGAGTATAAAATCGAAGATTAGAAAGAATTATGTTAGTTTGTTCTAAATCGAAGTAAATTGATAGTTAAAAATGGTTATTGTATAATGTATATATAATTGAGTATAATATATAGAATGAAATGAGTACAAAATCGAAGATTAGAAAGAATTATGTTAGTTTGTTCTAAATCGAAGTAAATTGATAGTTAAAAATGGTTATTGTATAATGTATATATAATTGAGTATAATATATAGAATGAAATGAGTACAAAATCGAAGATTAGAAAGAATTATGTTAGTTTGTTCTAAATCGAAGTAAATTGATAGTTAAAAATGGTTATTGTATAATGTATATATAATTGAGTATAATATATAGAATGAAATGAGTACAAAATCGAAGATTAGAAAGAATTATGTTAGTTTGTTCTAAATCGAAGTAAATTGATAGTTAAAAATGGTTATTGTATAATGTATATATAATTGAGTATAATATATAGAATGAAATGAGTACAAAATCGAAGATTAGAAAGAATTATGTTAGTTTGTTCTAAATCGAAGTAAATTGATAGTTAAAAATGGTTATTGTATAATGTATATATAATTGAGTATAATATATAGAATGAAATGAGTACAAAATCGAAGATTAGAAAGAATTATGTTAGTTTGTTCTAAATCGAAGTAAACTGATAGTTAAAAATGGTTATTGTATAATGTATAATATATGTATAACCGTAAGAATATCACTGTAGGTGGGTAACCCGTACCAGACTATTCTTAGGTGCCTTCTACAGGTAAGAATAAGCGATTTGAGTGTAAATTAGTTTTTGGTACGGGTTATACTGGAGCAAGTGGTGAGTTTAAATTTCTTTATATATTTTAGTGTATGAGTAATTTTATGGGTTAAAATTTTTCTTTTGTTTTTTGTATATAATTTCATTTAACTTTTTCTTATTGTTTTTTATCAATCATAATTTCAAAAAAATGTCAAGAATTTGGATCGAGAATGTTAATATAGAAGATAGAAATAAGCGTGAAGATGAAGAATTTGAAAGAATCTATGCAATCATTGAAAGTGAAGTAGCTAGAATAGTAGCTGAGCCACCTCCAGTAGTAATGTGGTATACTTCTGATACAGCTGATGAGGATGACAGAAAGTATGAAGAATGGCGTGCAATTCATAAACCAACCAGAGTAGCACAAGCAACCATACGCCCTAGAAAATGGGTTGATCCTGAAGAAGAGCGCAGAAAAACAAAGATGTTAAAGCGTTATGGTATTGATGAAAAGAACATCATTGAAGAAAGACTAAGATTTCATAACTAATTCTTAAATCATTGGTTTTAATTGAATTTTTGTTATTTGATTGGCTGAATAGAAATAAACATAATATTACATAATTCTTTTCATTCATAAATTTCTTGCGATTTTTGAAATAATCTACATAAATTAAAATGAGTGATATACAAAACGAATTAGATGCTAATATTGAAAAACACTTACAAGAAGGTGAAATGTATGAGAATGATATGTCTGAAGTAAAATCATTAATTATTAAAGTATTCAAGGATATGTTGGATGGTATGTATTCTGTGATTGAAGAGTATGAAGATGATCCAGAATGGAGTGAACAACCAGGTGATGATATTGATATAACAATGGAAGAAGAAGAAGAAGTGAAGGAAGAAAAACAAAGCGAATCTAAACCTAAAAAAAGAAAGGATATAACAAAGTTAGATCCAGATTCACAGATATGTAGTACTTGTGGTAAGAAGAAAGCTAATGATGAATTTGGTTATAAGAGTGAAGGTGTATTCTATAAATCTTGTACAGAGTGTAGAAATAAGAAGAAGAGAAGATATGAAGAAGTAAAGAAAGGAAGTGATAATAGTGGAGAAGATAAGAAGCGTAAAGTAGAGAATAGTTCCACTGCCGAGGGTCGACCAAAGGTAGATATTGCTAAAGTAGATTGTTCTACAAGTCCTATCCCGGGGGTAGCTACAGTAGATCTAACTACATCACCTACCTGTATAATTAATTAACTTTTGGTTTAAAATTCATTTTTATATTTCTATACGTTTTTATATATAAATAATTTCACATAATATGCCATATAATTCATCATTAGTTATGTTAGGTGATATGAAAGATACTTTAAATGGTTTGAAACAAGAACTGTATATTTTATTAGGTTGTGTAGTTCTATGGGTTCTTTATAAATGCAAGAGAATATGTGCATGGTGTTATCATAAAGCCTGTCCTCCAGAATTAAGTGAAATATTAGCTGAGCCAGAACCTGCTGTTCAATTAGCATTAAGAAAATCTACTATTGTTTCTGCTATTCCATTTACTTTAACACCTGAAAATAGTAGAATAAATTCTAGAAATGCTAGTGATAATGAAGATGAAGAGCAATTAGAAACAGAAATAGAAATTATTCCTATTAATAAACCTGAGATTGAAATTCAAAAACCAATCATAAATATTTAATTTTATATATAGTCTTTTTTTCGTATTTGATTTTTGAAAGTTATTTTTTGTACCCCCTTAAATATTACATAAAGAAAAACCGTTTTATTTTTCATTCACACTTTTCTTACTCATTTTCAGTATTTTATTTTTTGCTTTTTTTTACCTTAATAGAAAATTAATTATTCAATCATTCAATCAAAAATGCCAGCAGACAGAGTCAAACAACCAACCAATTCAGAATTATGCTCCCAGCTTCCATTAAAGGGACAGGCTTATGAGTTCTATCAGAAAGTGAGTCGTAACATCCAGCATTTAAAGACATTTTGCGACGAAATGTATATTCAAAGTTTGGCTTATGATGACAGCAAAAAATCAAAGAAGAAGCAAAGTCCACCACAATTCAACTATATCGAATTAGAGAAGTCAGCTACAGCAGTTTATTATTGCTTTTCATGTAAGTTTGATAATCAGAAGTTAATTCCCATTAAACATCTAGAGACATTAGATCAAAATGAGTATATGAATTTATACTTTAGTGACGAAGAGATGAAGAGTATAGTAAAACCAGATGTAAAACAGATTAAACCTTTTATTCAACCTCAGTTAAAACAACAACAACAACCACAACAAGAACCACCACCACCAACTGTACCTCAAAAACCTAAAAGAGTTTATAAAAGAAGAACTGATACTGTAAAGAAACCTAAAACAAAAGCAGTTATTGATAGTGATGATGAATTAATTCATTTAAAGAAAAGAAAGATTGTTAAGGATTCTGATTTTGTTGACGAACCAGTGGGTATAATTGTGAAAGATACTGAATCAAGAACATCTGCTGATGATTTATTAAGTAGCCAAAGTCCTACCTTTACACCTCCAATGTCACCAAGGTCTGATACTACACTTCTTGATGTTACTGATATTGATATTCTGGATGCTGAATTGAAATATTTTAATGCTGAATTAACTAAAAAAGATGAAGAAAAACAAAAAGAGATAGAAGAGAAAATTAAGCATCAAGATGCAGAGAGAAAGAAACAAGAAGATGAAGAAAAAAAGAAAAAACAACAAGAAGAAGAAAGAGTTAGAAAAGTACAAGAAGAAGCAGAGAGAAAGAGAAAACAAGAAGAAGCAGAAAAGAAAAGAAAAGAAGAATTAGTGGTTATTAGAATGCTTCAAGAAGAAGAGAATATGAGACAACAAGAAGAGTTAAGAAAGAAATGGGTATTAGAACAAAAGAGACAAATGGAAGAAAAGATGAAAAAAGAAAACGATGAATTAGAAAAGAAGATGGAAGAAGAGTTTAAGAAAAGAATTGAAGAAGAGAAAAGAAAGAAAGCTGAAGAGTTTGAGAAGATGATGAAGAACTTATAAGTATTAATATATACTTTAAATTTGTCTGGTTTATGCTTTAATCCATATACTTGAAAAAAGCACTTTGAATTCATTACTTTGATGAAAATTGGTGTTTGTTTTATATGTAAAAAATAACATAAATAAAAAACATAAAAATTATACGAAATCATTAAATAGCGAATTTTTCTTATATACTCTACCATATCTACTTTTTCTGCCTTCTGGTACTGGTTGAATATCTGGTTCTATAGGTTGTGCTTCATTATTTATACTATGAATTTGTCTTAATCTAAACTTACCATTTGTTGTAATACTATTAACTGGTACTCTTTTTATTTCATGAGATTTGAATCTATATGAGCCTATATCTCTAGGATTGAATTCTCTAGGTATTGTTCCATCCAAGTTCTTAACAGAATATGAAAATGGTCCAACTTTGTGTATTTGGTATACTTTATCAGTATAATAAGTAGTTTTTTGAAGTTTGTTATCTCTACGTTCTTTTATTCTGACAAAATCATCAGCTTTAAAATGAGTATCACTTTTACGCTTCTTTAAGTTTCTAGCATGGGATTCTTTATACAATCTATCTTGGACTTCAAAATCATTGAATACTTCATTTGGAGTTAGATTATTGAGTGCAGAATGTGGTTTTGCATTGTAATCATCTACAACAGTATATACTATATTACACAATGATTCAATATTGTTAATTTTATCAAATTCTTCATCAGAAAATGTATTAATTTTTCTATAAAACATATCTTTAATAGTTCTCACACATCGATCCAATATTTTCATTATATTATGTTCATTACGTTCTTTAAGTATAAATCGTATATGATTTTTGTTAAACAAATCTAAAAATTTCTTACCATAGATAATACCAGACTCTTCATCTGACAATATACTTCCTACAAAACGAGCGTTTTCATCCTTAGGTTGCATACCCTGATAAAACCATTTTTCAAACACTGGATATACATCATTTTCTGATTTAGATTTAACATAATATATCCAACACTTACGACTAACAACTTCTATAATTAACAAAAATGGAACTTTTGTATTGTTGAAAAACACCAAATCTATTTGATATGACCCAGGTAACTTTTCAATTTCATATTTAATTCTATTCCTTTTAGTTGCAGTGATTTGATAATCTGGTTTAGACTCTACAAGTTCACTACTAGCTTTTTTAATGTCAGATTTTTTAAAGTTATTCTCAAGTTCATTTACAGAGAAATTAATAAAGTCTCGTTTGTTTAAATAACCATATGTTTTGTATAACTCATTTATTTTATCTTGTAGTGACATTCAAACAATATATAAAAAATATGAATGATATATATTTAAAGAATTAATGAATTAAAATAATTAAATCATTCTTCTACCTCTCCCAAATCCTTATCACTTAAAGCGTTACCAAAGTTAATAGACTTAGCAGCACTAATAAAACCATTACTAATTACTTTCTTAGCAGGGAATGGTCTACGAGTACTAATTAAATCACTATCTTCTATCTTAGTTCTCTTAATTCTTGGAGGTGAAACAAATTTGTTTTGATTAGCTTGTTCTTTCTTAATTTTCTTCTCATTACTTCTTCTAATAGTTGTAGCTAAATCAGGATTTTCATCATAACCAACAATATCACTACAAACTCTATGATTAACAAAGTTTTGAGTACCATTACTCTTAATAGAGATTTGATTATCAACAACACTTACAGCAATTTTACTACCAACATCAACATCAGATGGAACTCTATAGTTACTATTATCCCATATCATAATAGAATTGAAATTGTGGAAGTATTTAATACCATGTTGAGGTTCTCTACATCCTACACTAATCAAATATCCACGAATGATTTTTTCTATAAAGTCATTCTCGTTTCTATCATAAATTTGTTTCAATACATATTTCACTTCATCAGCTGAATATGTTTCAAAATCTCTTCCATTATTAATTACAACTTTATGATCCAAATCATGAACAAAAGTAATCAATACATATTGACTAGTTTTAGTAGGCTTAACTGTAATACTCTCAACAGTTCCTTTAATAATCCACTTGTTACATAACTTTGGATTCTTGTAGTAATCACTGAATTCTACATCTGTAGCTTCATAGGGTGTTTCGTTACTCATTTTATATAAGGGAGAGATGAAAATAAAAAATGATTAAAAAATGTCAAGAAAAATGAAAATGAAAATTTCTTTTTATTTTTAAAGTCGACCAATCAAATCATCCGACCAATCAAATTTCATATTTCCATTTTTGATTTATTTCGCGAATTCTATCTATATAATGAGCAAACATAAAAAGCTTTTAAAAGCATTTTTTAAACTTCTAGAACAAACTTTTAATAAAAATAAACATCATAAGCATAAGCATCACCATCATCATAAACATAAACATACAGATGAAACCACCAGAAGAAGCTCCAAAACGAAGATTAGCGCCATTATTTAGTACAGATGCTATTCAAAATAAAAAAAGATATAATAATGATATACCAATAATCAGTGATACATTCTTTGGTGGATTAATGCCTTCTTCCCTACCAAAACCTAACCAAAATCAAAGATTTAATGATAGAATACGTGATGCTAGAGAAGTTGATAAATCATCTCAAGGTGTTACCAGGAAATGGGTTTTCAATTATAATAATAGAAATTACAGTACACCACAACAATGTTATCATGATTTTGTTAATAATAGTGATATCAAAGATATATTACATGAACTAGCTGATACTATGAATATGATCAAATTTTTCTTTATTGTACGTTCAATTTATATACCTGATGAGTCTACTGACAGTGATGATGAAGTTTCTATATTTAGTCGTAGTAGACTATGTGAAATAACAAAAATGTCTACTGTAGGTGAAATACAAACTATACTGGAAAATATATTTACACAAATATCAGAAGATGATTCAAATCATCCTCAAAGTGGTCTTACTTTTGCTAGAGTAAATACTATAGAATTATATGTAACAAAATTTAAAGTGATACGTGGAAGTAGTTTTATTGTTTTACCTGCTAAACTTCAAGGTCTTAGATGTTTAACAAATGTAATAAATGAAGATAATGAATGCTTTAAGTGGAGTGTACTATGCTCTTTTATATTCTAATAATCTACAATGTAATAAAGATAAACCTGAAAAATACAAAATGTATGAAAAGAAACATGATTGGAGTATGTTAACATTCCCTGTTGATGCTACAGACAATGAATCTATTGATAAGTTTGAAACAAAGAATCGACTAAATGTGAATATATTTTATATTGATATTGCTAAAGATAAAGAAGAAATATTCTTACCCATTCATTTATCTAAACAAAAGAAATCTAAAAAATATAGTGTTGTAAATCTATTGCCTAATAAAAAATGAAGATGGAATTCACACTATGTAACAATAAATA